>DWPT01004838.1:0-12811 GCA_018251895.1 Agathymus mariae mariae | reverse complement strand
GATGATGCTGTCGATGATTTCTTGGGGCAACCTCTGCCATTCTTCAAGTAATGCGTTTCGCAACTCGCCCAGATTGTGTTTATTTTATTGAATGATTTGGTATCCCGTGGAATGCTTAATTCATACACGTACATATTTAGGTTTCACACCTGAGCCATTGGTCGCCTCATGGCAAAGCAAGATGGCGGCTAGTTTTCATAGCTGTCAATAATTTATGATCACCCTCACAAACGTTAGGCAACGTATAGTGTCTTATAATGCAAAATGTAAGTCGAAATCAACTTTCAAACAGCAAAAAGGACCGTGATACGATGGTGTTTGTATATAAATTCATGCGGTTGTTACAGGTGTGCGCATGCGTGCTTGTGGAAGGGTTATGTACTCGTAGGTATGTGCATCCTCGTATATACATATTACCTGTCAATATATATTTTTTTTCTAAACATGTTAAAGTTGTTTATTAATGATAAAAACTTAATTCAATTACTTTTGTTCCTTGATCGACTGTGGTAGTCTGTTCAAAGTAATAATGAAATTGGCTCATACAGTTGAATATAACGCAAGAGTGATTTTATTTATAGCTTAATTCCCACGACTGTATCCGAAAACATTCAACCATAATTAAATAACTAACATTGACTGTCGGTCTGTGGCGATCGTTAAGCATGATGGCCGCTGGCCTAATGCCGATCCCTCAAATAGGTCAATTCGACCGAATGTTTCGTTCCGTCTCATTCATGCAAATAGCTCAACGATTTACTGAACACAAAATCGTAAATGGATATGTGGCATTTGCACAAATCTGTCGCACAGTTCACACCGCAGAAATGGTGTTTTAGTATTTATGCCTATTTGTATCTTCCAAAAATATATGGATTGGCACCGATTTGAACCATGACAGTATTTAGTGCATATATTAGATTATTTAAATTTATTTTCACATCTTAGTACACTTTTGTAGTTTTTTCAAGTCAGTTTAATTTTAATTAAAAACCTTTCTATTTTACTATTATATTAGTGTAAAAATTCTCACGTAATAAGTACGGTATAAGACAAAATGTTATTTTATAACAAGATGAGTAGATCATACGTTTCAATATAAAGGCCAGGTCTGCGTAAGACACTTCTAAATAGTTTCTGTTGATAAATGTCAGTGTTGTACCATGAATTCTAATCATGAAGAGGTGCTGCTGTTTTCGGCATCAGTAAAGCATTAGCGAATAATTACTTCCAGGTACTGTTTGTATCTAATGATGGATTTGCAATGTTGTCGGTATCAAAAGCAAATAGTTCAAAATACCGTTGGATTATTCCGATTCGTTGTGTATTTGCATTTTTTGTTTCCAAGATCAGATCCTAAGATGGCTGAAATATTGTTATCCGTTGAGAAGTTCCAGTCTTTATCTTCATAATCCAACATTCGATCCTCACCATATATGAAAGGTCTATCTATTTCGAGCCATCATCTGTATGCTTAAAAAATGATATATCAAAATGACTACATAAACAATGGACTTATAACTGGACATACATATTAAAATTTTAATATCTACACACGTACAAAAAATGTGATCTATTTTGAAGTCAAAAAGTTAGTTAAAAGCTCAATGTTGGTGTTATCCATAACAGATATCTTTAAACAGGGTTTAATTATTTCCATCCGTTCCGTAGAAAAGTTTCACTTTTTTAATTCGGGTTACGTAGTAATTTTGATGTATGATGACAGGCGATGACAATTCTCATTGGTATTAATATTGATTAGGATATACATAATGAAGCTCCTTAAAACCTTGACTTAACAGAAGCTAAGTGTGAAGCCGTTACGTAGTACAAGGGTATTAAGTCATGAGTAAATATAAAGTTTTCAAGTGGGCATAAGGCAGGCGACACGCGAAACGTCGATCAGCCTCCAGTCTGTGCCGGTGGTGGAGTCAATCGAATTTATTCAGTAATTTCCTGCGATGTAACGACGTTTACTAATAGCCGTCGTATCCAAACGAAACGTTTGTTGAACAGAAATTTTGGGTGTATCGATTCAAGGATACATTTTTTGGTTATTGTGGAAATGCTAAAAAAGATACGAGCAATAACTTTTTTATTACTGATTGCTTCAATACCAGTATCAGATATATTGTATCCGTCACTCACTATATTTATAAATTCATGTAATGTATAAATTGTAAGATCAGATAATAGTTATACATATTATGCAATGTATTGTATGTATGTATGTGTATCTGTGTATATATTTAACTATTCAATGCATTGCGATAATCTATAACTTGTAGTACGCTTTGGCGTTACTAAAAGGATCCAACTTAAGCTAGCCATGAATAACAAAATATATGAGTGATTATAGGTTGTATAGTGACAACGCTTTTTACTAAATAAATTGTCTTGAAGTTTTATTTGAGGGCCCTGATTATTATTACCTTTGAACACTAAAATGGGACGATAAATTTGTAAGCGTTATTGGCCTTAAAACTATTCTACCGAAACTCAACATTGCTTGAACTAATCACCTAAACGTGCGAAACAAGGTTTAATAATCTTAACTATGTTTTTAATGTGCCTTCTTTTGTCAAATCCTACCACAGTCGTAATAAATAACTATGCGAACGTAACTTACAATGTACAAATAAGATTCAATTTATAAATTATCAAAACATGTTTAATATATGATCAGATATGAATTGATTTTAAGAATTATCCGGCTCGAAGGATCAAAAATGTGAAATAAAATAAATAGTGGACTTTATTAAATTAACCACCGGTCTGGCTTTCAAGGGGATAAAATAGTAATGAGTGTCTGGAATCTACCTATCTGGCACACCGCAGGGCCTACCTGCATCTGCCGGTTTTTGCCCTCTGCGATCCGTTCTGCTGGCCGTCTTCAGGGAATGAAGGAGTCACAAACCAAACTTCGTCACAAATGCTACCAACTGATATAAGATGCAATGTTGGTTAGAGTTTACAGATCACTAATTAGTACAATGCGTATGCTGTATTATTATCTTAGGTCGTGTGGTCGTCCAACCCCCCTCAGCCTACCAGTGCCTAACTAGAGTCCGGAACATTACTGATATTGTCTCGAATTGTCGAATTGAATTGTCTCGAATCGTTATTTGAGAGCAGTTATGGATGTATTATAGCCTTCGAAAAGGAAAATAGAAGTGAATTTTGTGAGCATTACTGATCTTTGTACTCTTGGTAACACGAGATTGCTTCACGGTAAAATTACCAGGTGGAGCAGTAATTTTCTATTATCAAAGAAATATTCACTATGGAGTTATCTTTAACATTGCGTGTGATATAAAAATAAAGGGTATTTTAATTTTACTACTACTATTTTCTGTATACAATTATTTTTGAACATCTGTGGGTTGAAATCATAATTTGTAGAGTATTTCTTTAATGTGATTTTTTTTTAAAATATTCAAGATTATTGTTGAGGAAACTTAAATATACTACAGAATATCAAACGGTTTATTACTCTCTAAGGTTTTGTTTTACCAATTTTTTTGGGAGCAATCACTCAATCACGCTCTAACGGATGCGAATGAAACTCTCACAGTGCACTAGCTATAAAGCTTTCAGAAATACGGAATTTCGAGAATGCAGACTGTATTTTTATGTTGACGTGTAGCTTCACAAATGGGACTTTAGATAAATCTTTAAAAATATATCTACCCCTTTGTACTAAATTGTTATACAATCTAAGTTAATGACTTCAAGCCTCAGCAGCTCAGAATCAGCCTAAAATGCATTCCACCACGCTCCACCAAAGCGAAAGAGATGTTCGAGGCGTTCATATTCAACTCAAGTGTTAGAAGTTCTTATGTAGGTTAAACGCTTTCGACGTAACTTAACGACTAAATTTTGACGATAATACCTAGATCGACTACTCAACGTGCCCTTTAAGGCACTAAATCGCACAAGAAATTTACCACTAGCTTTCACCCATCGAAATAAAGTTGTCCGTAACGTTGGACAGAGCCATAACTGTATTTGTTTTAGCCTAAAAGTAGACTGAGTTGAGCGTTTTATATGATTCGTCTCCAAGCGAAGGTTCTGGTCAAGTTAAGTTGGTTTAGCTGGTCACAGGCAAGTTTTTCCGAAGCGTTAGAGACATTTGACAACATACTTATAGGTCGAAGATTCTGAAGTTCAGAAGGTTTTTCCTTTTTCGGATTGGGTTTAACTAATGCTCACTGCTACAAATTTAGCTCATCAAATGTTTTTTACCACAATAGAACATATAGATACACAGATATACACACAATGTACAGTTAGGTACAGTAATAATTGTAAAGTTAATCCAAATTTTCTTCAATTATGTTAAACAACAAATTTCGGTGAGAAAAACTTTGCATTTAAGAACAGAGAAAGGAGAAAAAAGAAAAAAGGAGAAAGGAGAGGCAGTGTGGTCGACTTCAAGACGATGTTGCAACTACTTTAGTACAAAATAATGTTCGTTTAGAGTACACATCGTTATATTTAATTCACTGACCGTTATGCAACTGGTCCAATTTAAGATGAAGTCATTGACTACATCAAGTACAAAGATTAATGAACATATTTGTGAATTAATTGTTTGTAATATAAAATAATGGATGGGCTCCAACATCTAGGTCAGATTGGCAGCGTTCGGGAAATTACTAAAAATCTCCGCGTCCAAGCTTCTGCAGCGTCTCAAGACGAAAGTGTTTGACCAATGTGCGTTGCCAGTGATGGCATACGGAAGCGAAACATGACCACTAACTATGGGTCTCATGCGAAGGCTAAAGGACACCCAGCGGACAATGGAGAGAGCAATGCTCGGTATTTCCTTACGTGATCGAATCAGAAATTATGAGATCCGTAGGCGAATTAAAGTTACCGACTTTGCTCGAAGGATTGCCCAGCTGAAGCGGCAGTGGGCGAGACACATAGGAGAACCGATGGCCGTTAGGGCGGGTAGGTTTTCGAGTGGCGACCACACACCCGACGACGCTCAGTAAGATGGACCGACGATCTGGTAAATGTCACCGGTAGGCACTAACTGAGGGCAGCGCAGGACCTGTTGTCGTGGAGATCCTTGGGGGAGGCCTATGCCCAGCAATGGGCGTTGTCCAGCTGACATGATGATAATATAAAATAATATTATTTTAAAAATTTACATTAATATTTGTTGAAGATTAATGAGTTTATCCCCGAATTTGGAGTAATCACTTTGTATTATAGTATCTCAAACTTATAATTATTTCAAATTTAACATTATTGGTTATTATCGTTAAAAGGAATAGCTAATTAATTTGTTTTATCGGCGTATGCAATGTTGTCACATAATTATGTAACAATTATTGTGTTGCTTATATCATTGAATTCTTCTGACGAGTATTTGGTAACAATTTAGCATGAATGATACTACCCATTTCTTGAAGAAATTGACATGAAACAAGCTGTTAAAGTGAAAAAGTGGTGATCCAAAACTTTTTTTCTTTTTTCATTGCTTCATTTTGTTATGGTTTGCTTCAACTTGAAACAGTCAAACTGTCAACTCGTGCTTAATTTCTAGGTCGTTTTAATAAATCAAATCAAATGCCGAGACGAGCATATTTCAATTTAACATGATTGTTAAATTTGTCACGGCAGTATTACACATGGACTTGATTTTGAACAATGGTGAGGTTATGCAATTCCAACGTGAAACTCATGTACTAAAGTTTGATGATCCCGATCCAATCCGTCATATATGCAAGATTATCATCATCATCATTATAATCATGATAATTCATAATTCTCCCACTGTTGGGTTTCGTTCTTAGGCCACAATAAGTGTTAAGGTCAAAATCCGCCAAGCTAGCCACGTGCGGGTAGTTCTAACTAAATAACATTTTTAAATAAAATTATATCTGGCCACTGTCCGAAACATAAAATACGTTACAGAATTTTTTGCAAGGATAAGATAGAAAGACATCAATATATAGACGAGTATAGTTGAATAACTAAACCTCAATCATATTTTCCAATTCGTATTTGAAAGAAGTAGTTATTAATATTATATTATAATAATATAAGTTAGTAATATTTAATAACGTTAAAAACTTTCAATTACAATTAGCTAAGAAAATATATTTATAGGGAACTGTTGAGGAGTGGCATATATTCTTAAGAACAGAAGCCGTTTAATCGCCTGTTCGCGTGTCAGGCCCATGTTGTGCTCTTTTGCTCATTGATAAGACGGCGCAAATGGTAAGCCTCGTGAATGTGGTATTTTATGTTTTTTTATCTACACTAAGAGGTACAATGACTGTTTCAAAAGTGCCCCGACCACGATAATGGGATGCTATTTGGCTTTTTATCGGTACATGTAAAATAGTTGTACATTTTTGTAACCAATGTAACATCGTCATTGGTTTTGAATTTGTGACAAGTGTTTTATTGCAAACATCCCGTATTTTGCTAAGGATTTATCATGAGTCAATTATTTTCACAAACTGTCAAAAAGAACAACATGTAACTTCTACCTAACTATGTAGGTATGCTTAGAAAAAAAAATTAATACGATAAAAAATACAGAAATGTAATAAGCAGTTTCCTAACTTGAATTTAATATTCCACGTACGAGCTAAGCTTTTAAATTTAAAACACACGGGAACTTCCGCGAACTTCGAAATCATTAACACGTTTGAAGCTATTTAAAATTAAGTTATAAAACTTCTGATTGGATGTGGAAGTTAAATTGAAAACCATTTAAAGGCAATCATCGGCGAACTTTCTGGGCTTCCCCCGAATTACTTTGATTTCGTGACTACACATTACCGCGGATGGCGTTTTCAAAAACGTCGTGAAGGTGAAACTCATGTAATCTATCAACCTTTCGTGCTCTCAGCGTAACTGCGGCCACGTTCTTGTGACTGATGCTCCACACTCATTTCTACTTTGATTTATTTCTCTTTTGTGACCACATCTAATTGAACATATCGGTGGACGTATATGAATACTATAAAAAAAACCAAATAATATCAAATTGTTGTCAGCCCTTGTGAATTTTTTCGGAGGGTGTAAATTGCTTCAGCCATTCTTGAGCTTAACCTAACATCTGCTACTCTTGATGTACGAAGGAGATAATCGCAAATATTTCACGTAACATATATTTATGTTAATGCTGTGTTATATTTTATAACACCCAACTAAATTCCGGCGGTAGTCACGCATGTGGTATAGTTCTTTATGTAGTTACCCATGACTTCTTTTTAAAAATTTACAAAGCTGAAGCCAGTAAATGACTTGTTTTACCTCTGCCAAATACATGCAACACATTTTAATCAACGTAGACAAGAGCCGATGAGAAAACCAACGGGGAATCGTAAGACTTATAAATGACATTATTTATGAGAAATCTCAATACATCTTAACGAATTAAATAATACAGGAAACATTTTAACAAGCTCCAAGGAACAGAAACACTTGAAAAACTTGGAAAACAATGCAAATAGTTCACAACTAGAAACAAAGGAACAAAACGACTTGTTTATGTTCTAGAGGTCGGTATGTGGCTATCAAATAGCTTTTACCCTCATAACATATTATATCTGTAAGCGTCGACCGGCCGTAATATTTTTGTGACCGCCTGTTTGAAATTTATAGTTTGTATTTCTGTGTATATCACGTGTATTTTGTAATATGTATTATGAAGTTTTCGACTTTTTATATTTCTTCTCATTGGACGTGAATTTATCCGAAGCAAAAAATGAAAAATTGTTTTTGTAGAATATAATGAGTGTCTGTTATATCCAACCCCTATTAATGTATTAAAATTTGCTTGTTTTTGGAATACTCACGTTTACAATTAGTATCGCAATAATTGTTATTTATGTTAATCGGGTATTTTATAAATATTAAACTTAATATATTTTTTGAAGTTGACTTTCTACTTGTTTGGAACCAAACCATATTTATTTCTTGTAACACCCAATGATAAGTATCCAAAAATAATTACTTTCTCTTTATAGGATTTTCATTTCCTATACCACGAAAACAGATCCATTTCTAGAGATAATTATGCTTCAATAAATATTTTAAGTACGTATTTGGCTTTGGTAATTTTACAACGAGGAAATTCTGCCAGCATTTTGGGTTCTGCACCATTTTAATAATTTTACTTTAATTTAACTTTGTTTTTAATATTGTTAAATTTTAGTTTTAATTAACCAGATATAAATTCTGTATCAGGTAGTTTACCAATCAATCCATTATTGGAAAGCGTTTTACATCAATAACTCCGCTGTAATACCGGTAAACACAGACGTCACACGGTTTGATTACAGTTCACACTCCGATATTGCCTGCAACAATTACGTGCAGATCGCGGGATCAACGCCAAGTCGTGATCCAATCAAAGGAGATCAGCGCGTGGTATCCAAGCCGTTGAACGTTAAATAATATGTTCAATTATACATTTACATGAACTTTCGACGCTTAAAATAATCATAAATACTAAGTTTTAAAGGTAAGTATTCATTTGCGTTTAATCCAAACCTATCCTCTTTGCTGATGGTGCACCCTACCAAATAACGAATGAGGTTATAGAGTCAGGGTCTTCTTTTGGTGGCTGCTGGGCTCTGTTTAATGCTGATAATATATGTGTATATTGGTAGACTTCTTTACCTACCTCTAGTTCTAACGAAGTCTCGAGTTCGAATCTTGCACTCCAAATTTTTCAAATTATGTTCGTAATACAAATTAGTTATTATTACGATAAATTAAAACTGGATGGGTGTATACTAGAGAATTATTTTTAACGACCTTAAAAGTATGTAAAATATAGACCTGAAAAGATCTGGTCTGATCTGGTTTGGCAATGGCAGTCATAAAGAGAATCGTTCAAAAACACCTTCCAGCTGTTAGACTGCAAAAAATGCAAGCGCTCGGCGTTGAAGATGGCATCGAAGGCATCCCGCTGCGACTGTAAGCAGTATACCGTCCCCCAACAACTCCCTAGTGCTGACTGACGTCCACCTGCTGCTATACTAGGAACTGGAACTGTAAGCACCCGTGGTGGAACAGTCTCTTAGCCAACTGACAAGACAGTAACTTATTTGATGCCGAAGAGTGGATGTCTCCTGGATAATAAGCGTAGCCTACGTATGCGCTGGCTGAAGAACCAGCTCAACAAAATCGCCGATCGGCTTGACGTCGAAGGCTCCCGGTGCAGATGATGTTTCTAACCAGACGTGGAAAAATGCGCCAAGAAAAACCATCATTGCCGTCACACGCCTGTTTAACGGAATCTTTCCCGAAAACATGGAAACAAAGACGCGTGATCATGCTGCTGACGCAAGGCAAGGACTCCCAGAGTCCAGGGAGCTGTAATAGGCCAATCACGCTGCTGCGCATGCTCTCGAAATTGTTCAAGCGCCTCCTTCTACAAAATATACAGCCTCGTCCAGAAACAGTTCGGCTTCCGGTCAAAACTCAGCACAACCCTCCAGCTGTCAAGAGTACACACAACTATCGCGCCTCTAAACAAGAGAACGCCAGTGTGCAATATTTCTCGACACGGAGAAGGAATTCGATTGTGTTTGGAACAACGCTCTGATCTTTAAGATTTCTCAGACTTCGGCGCCTTGACGTGATGTCAAGTTGATCTTCAGCTTTCTTGAAGGAAGGACGTTTAGGGTTAGTGGTAGAAAGTACTCTGTCCAAGGAGTACCTCATCGCAGCTGGGGTCTCACAAAGGTGATGTCTTTCTGTAAGCTTGCTACGCCTATTACATCGACGTTATTTTATCTCTCTCCCCAATTGCCTTGCCAAATGGAGTTTGTCTGTTAACGTAGGTAAGACGCAGGCCGTGAAGATATAACACAAGTCTTTGCGCGGCCCTACTGTGAGATTCATAAGTAAAGAAATCGAATGGTCCCCACGAGTGAATTATGATAGAGCAACGTCTCTCCATGAAGCCTCATGTGGACCACGCCGTCGCCGGCGAAGCTCGGGGACAACAAGACGTACGTCAGAACCCACGTCACTATCCAATGCTGGCCTGGTATGCGCTGATTAATGAAACGCAGCATATTGTGCAGTCTATCGCGCGACTGTGTCGTGCTGGGCTTCTTACAAGCGGGATCCACCTGGTATTGCTATGATCGCTCAGACGGAAGGACAACCAACCAGAGAAGACACCGCAGTCGAAAGGTCTGCTTTATCATGCTGCTCCTTAGACTACAAAAAAAAAACATTAAAGTATTAAACAAGTGGCCATCTGTGAGATGTGGCAGATAAGAAAAGACGAGTCAATCCGGCAATAAGCGAATCCCATCTGTTTCCTCGCGTCTGACGACAGGGCTTCGGTCGACCCTATTCAATCATTTGTAATGGGCGGATTGTAATTGTGATTTATCATACGTTGAGTGTTGAAATAAGCTGCAATTTCATATTTGAATCATGAAACTTACCATAATGATAACGACGATACCTTTCAACTAAACTTCAGCAAATTATGATTTTTGTTTTAATGGGAGCCGTTGTTATAGTTGGCAAAACGAAGAAAACTATTTTGTCAATCATATAAATTGAATAAAAATATAAAACGCTCGAGAAAAATAAAACTAAAAAAAAATCTGTTTTTTTTTTTTGGGGAAATTTATATTAGGTACTGGATGTGAACCGATGACAGCCGACAATTGAATATAATGAAAATTTAACAAACATACATAGAATAACATGTAGCGGAAACCGAAAATATTTTAATTATATTTTATATACACCGCTTTGAGATACCATACCAACATAGGATTACGTAAGTGGAGTAAGGGTACAGATACACATTTTATTACTAGAGTGCTAGACTAGATTTCACATCTGTGCGCTTGTATCACGTGTAACCTAGATTTTTCATCTCATTTTTATAATGCGAGGGAAGCAACAACCATAATTAAAAAGTTAGCTACTTCAAGTAACTGCATATTAAAATATTAATGAAATAATGAGATATAAGCATGTGAAAATTGAAATTTTTAATTTGTTTCACCTGCAATCCAGAAGTTGTGCTAAAGTAATAAAATTAAATCATTGACATTTTTGATGTCAATATTTCCGTTTGAGTAGAACAATTGATTTCTAATGTTATAAAAAAGTTTTGGTAAGTAATATCTGTTCACATGAATTCAGTCTGAAATAACCTTTTGTTCTCTCAGCAATGGGTTTTACAATTCCGGTGTCATTTAGGGTTATCTTTCCGGTGCTAAACCATTCTTTATGGCATAGAATTACCTTTATTCTGTTTGGATCACTCATTTATATGTATTGCTAGTGAATTATTGCCTAATAACACATTAATAACAAGTTAATGATGGCTACGGTTTATCACGTTGGCTAGACCATTGCATAGGAAAGTACGAAGAACGGTGACATCAGCCTACGTGGATGAAGGAGTATATTAGTCAGATTAATTAATTATTTGTAAACTAAAGCTAGTCTTAAAAAATCGTATAAGTAACTCAAATTGCAGTATAGAGGGAGTACCGTGGGGTAACAGGGATATCAACCAAATGGAATACATTAGTGAATATTGTAATGAAAAGTTACGAAACGTAAAAATATCTAGTCAGTGTATAATCTGTGATATACGTACTTGTTTGTGCGACGAACATTTATATTTGTTAGATTAATGTTACTTATTAGTTGTAAGTGTTTTACAGAAAGCTGCAAAATTAAGTGGTGCTCGAACAAAGAACAGCCGGAAACCTGTCATAGGGTGGCACGTTTGCGACGGTTTGAGTATCGAGCGTATCGCTAATGCGGGGCTTGAATTATGTAGAGTACCAGCTAATCTTTATACCCTTTGTGTAAACACTGGTTACTTACCTACGAACCTAATGAAAACAGTGGTTATTTTAGTACCGAAAAATAAAACCTTTCTAGTTTGACTAATTATCGACCGATTTCACTGGGCACTATACTGAGAAAAGTATTGGAGAGATTAATTTTTCCGGACTTGAAACGGAAACGGTTTTTGTTCTGGTGTCTCAATGGACTCTGTGATTTTTAGTTTGAAATCTACGGCTTACCACTATGTTAATAAGGGTACATGCATGCTGCCTTGTCCGCATTTGTGCTTTTGAATTATAATTTAATGTGGAAAAAAATTGACCGAAATAGGAATTTAAGCTAATATCGTAAGCTGCTAAGATACTGGTATGACAATCAAATGAATTTTATGAGATGGGGCGATGCAATATCTGGCGAATACAGGCTATGTTGTGGTGTTCGTCAAGGGAGTCTGACATCTCCGGACCTATTCAGCCTTTATATGAACGACTTGATCTAGAAGCTCAGACGTATTCGTACGTTGGATGCCATACTGGTAACACTTGCCTGAATAATTTCAGCTATGTGGATGACTTGGTGCTCCTGAGCCCCTCGATTAAGGGGTTAAGGAAGCTGCTCGATATCTGCGAACTGTAAGCTAGTAGTTACAGGCTCAGATATAATGTAAAGAAAACGGAACTTATGGTGTTCAAAACGGGAAGTGGAAGGGGTCTGGATAAAGTCCTGCCTGTTTTCCTAGACGGGGCTTCGGTGGAGCGTGCAGAAAAATTTATGTATTTACGACACGTGCGCAGGAGATTGGTGGTCCGCGGCAACATGTTGTCGCGCAGATTACTATTATATTGATGCTGTTAACCAGAGTATATTCTATTTGTATTCTAATGAAGCTCTCAAGTTACTGCAGTGTGTCCACCGTGTTTGCGGATGCTAGAATACCAGATTTCTATGCGATTATGCGATCTAGAGTTGCGGCGTTCTGGTTGCGCATCCGTAATTC
>DWPT01004837.1:0-12812 GCA_018251895.1 Agathymus mariae mariae | reverse complement strand
CATTCCACAACACAGGGAATCCTAGTGTGGGACCAATGTGAAACCTAGGGTATTTTGTCTACATGTACTTTTGTCTATATGTACAGTGATAAATTACTGTATATATATTAATATTTTGAAATAAAAAAAAATATGTACTATATAAATGAATTATTTATAGCGATCTGTAGGCAAAACACTTAACGTTAATATTTCATAAGTCGGTTTGCTATGAATCATTGGAAGGTCTACTTACCCACGGAAATACTCTGTTTATTACAGAAACACAGATTGGAATTGAAGATGTGTTTAAGTAACTATACTATTTATATGTAACGATATCAGGAGTGAGAAGAATGTGCAGCATGTAATTGGCATTCTGCTTGTAAAATAATCGCAACCGACACTGCAACAGAACCACTAAAAGGATCTTATGGAAGGATGGTGGTAGCTTGCCAGGTAGGTAAACAACCCTACCATCGAGAATACTGCGTAGTATAGAGGAAGGCAACCTTCAACAGGACCAGACGTCTTTGCCACTACCGTTGTTCAGCATGTTGTACCAAGAATAGGAAATGTTTTTTTGGACCAAAGAATGGTTATGGCATTACAGAAGTGTGAACATTATTTGTGTTTCGTGTATTAACTTCTTTATTTATTGAACACTTAATACACGTATGTTCCATATGACCGATACAATTAACTACGCATGTACATTAGTTTAATTTTATGAATACGCGATTAAGACACTACTATAGTAAACCGCGTATTGACAATTACTATAGTACTTGCAGGTAATTCTGATAACTTATATCACTCAGTCGCTGTAAATTTGAATTAGTAATTTTAATGACAGAACGTAAAATAACTGACCATTCAAATGTTGGTAGTACTTAATTGTCACTACGTAGTTTGAAATAAAGTCTCTACCTGTCTTTCTAAGTGAGATAATCTAAAAGTGAACTGCAGGGATTTTCATACGGTTTTAATTTGATCACTATCAAAAGACATGTAATACAAGTAAAATTTATATTTAAATAAAATATATAAATTATCTGAGAAAAATTATCCACGAAAACTTACCAACTAAGATTAAGCTTGTATTCACTACAGAAACACACACTTTTTAGTTATCACAACCAAATCTTAAATCAAAGTTTATTTTGCAGTGCATATAACTATAAAGATATAGAAATTTAGAAGATTGAATGTATTAAACTTTTCCTGGCGGTTACAATAAATATGTTACAATAATATATGGAGACAGAAAAAAGAAAACATTAAAGAAGTAAAAATTATGTGTTAAGTAGGTATTGGCAAGACAGGAGCGTGCGTTAGGGCGCACGAGATAATCGGAGTCTCCGGCGAGCAGCGCGCCGGTACTACGGAAACGGCAGCGTGCGCTTGGGAGCAGGAGACGTATGGAGTCACCGACGTTCGGCGTGGGGAGATCCCGGAGGCGAGAGTAATAATTGGTTCAGAAGATACGCAAGACTACCTATCCTCATAAAACAGCTCGCATTGCATCCGATTTTCTAAAGTGATTCTTTTCTATTATATATATTTTCTATTACTAAATAACTGGAAGAAAAGATACAGGAAATCATAAAAAAGTTTACCAAAGCAGTATTATAAATAAAGTTACAAAGTATGCGAGTAGCTAAATATTACATATAAAAGAATGTAAGTACCTAAACACTACAACTTTAACCGATCATGTTAACGTTTATTCTCTATGTATTCATGCACTTTCGAACTTTATCTAAAAATGCGCTAGCTAAACTATTAAACATTAAACTTTATTTCTCATCGGCACGAATACATTCAGTATTAAATCAATCATTGTCGGCAAGGGAATATTTATTTGAATAGTAAGAAGGTAAACAATATTGTAGTAGCGATGTAAGCACAGTTCCAACACGGGATCGGAGCGCGGCGATATCGTGGACGAGAGGCACTTGAACGATATTTCAACGTTTTCGAGTGCGCGTTGTTTGCGGGGCAAACACTCGGCCCGCTCCGCTCCGCAGCGCCCTCGCGCCGCCGCCGCTCGACACCCTGCGCGCTAGTACTCTGCTTCCTACACTCGATACCATAGAGTATGAAATCAGTAACATTTTTTGCAGGATTGTGATTTATTCAGAAACACTACGAACATTATTAAATTTCGTATTAATATAGCTACTTAGTTATGCATATAAACATTGACATCGAATTATATTTTATGTGATTGTAGTTGTTATAAAGATGGATAGGTATCAGAGATAATAACTAGTATTCATATTTATAAATTATATTTTATATGATTGTGGTCAAGTATTAACTTAATTTATGTGAAAAAAAATTCTTCCCTTTACCCACATAGTCTCGCAAGTTCTAACCATCATAGGGTCAACAAATCCTGAAAAATCTTCGTAGCCGGGTGAAACTTATTGAGGTGTGTTCTTTTGTATACCATACGAACATATTTCTTTTATAGAAAGGAAGCAAATGTAGCATACAGCTAACCATGATTTTTATTTAATAATAACTATATAGAGTCATTGTAATCGCACTTGAAATTACCACAAATTTTCATCAATGGTTTTATAAATATATCAAGTTTAGACCATACACAAAACTTTACCAAAGACATATCAATATTAATATAGTTATATATGTACATCATACGTACTATCCGTTTTGTTGTCTTTTAAAGTAACCCAAAATTATTAGAAAATTGGTTGAAACATAGATCAATTAATTCTAATCAATAATAATTTAAAAACATTTAAAAAGATTCATAACATACAATTGCATTATTTTATAAATGATGTAATGAACATACATAATGAACGATTTCATATGGTCACCGCACCTACCAGTGTCTCTCCCGTGAACCAGCTATTACGTCTCGGTGGGAAAGGCATGGAAGCTGACTTAATCACCCTTCCAGCTTGGTTCTCACTACAGTATCAGTAGCATAAATAGGTTCAGCACCTAATAATATGCCCACGATTACATTAAGTATTTCTTCAGATTAACCGGCGAACATGTAGACAAGTCACATAATGTAATACCGTCAAAATTGACCATTACCGTCTATTATATATAATCACAGCGAATACACATCGTCGCCTAATTTATTCGAAGGAAGCGTTGAAGTGGATCAAGTAGCCATGAAACCGAAACACGATACATATTTAAGAGTTGATTTTAGAAGGATGGTGAGTACAAGCGTTACGGGTAAAAAAATTACAGTGATTGATGCACACTTTTGGGATTCAACTGAAAAATTGTATAATTGTATCGTTTTTCATACAAACCTTATGCCACTAGCTCTCATACTAGGATTTCCTGTCGTGGAAAACTATGTAGACTCAATCCTGGCAATATAAAAAGCGTAAAAAAGGAAATAGTAATTATTGTTATTATATAGAAACTAAAAGATAAAAATAAATTATATATAAAACCTTAACATTAATGTAATGTAACATATATATGTGAGTATATGTAAGGATATATTTGTGAGTGAGACTGAGTGTTACAAAGCCGAGCGATCTCCATCAAAGCGTATCTAGTTGCATTACTTCGGCAGTTGAACAAAGTGCTACACAATCCGGGGGGTTATTTTGGACTCACGATTAGATTAAGGACATTGCAAATCCCTCACACTCAAATAAAAGTATAATACTTTTTCATAATACTATTAACATATGTTCAGATTATCTTACCATTCTATTTAAACTAGGGTACTGCGCCTCTAGCTCTACCTCGCTCTACGAAGCCGCCCACAATTCCACCACACTGCACATCACCTGTTAACTTTAACTAATGAACCCGATATTAGTTACGATTTACAACCGGTTTATGGTCAATTTATCTTTTGATACTACCTTAAACCAGAACTTCTATTAACTCGATAGCACTAAATCTAGTCCACTAATAGCATTGCATCTTATAGGTATTCTTTTGTGGTAAGAAAAAGAGTTAGAGTAAAATTAACATCAATGTCGATACACAAAGAATAAATAATTACTATTATATATCGGGAGCATCTTGCATTGTTATAAAAGCTGTGGTGTACCAATATCTCTATGGCCTGATACAAGTCAGTGATATACTCGTCGTGCAGATATGCATGGGCGTAGGTGACCATTTGGTCCGTGTACTCTATATTTAAAAAAAATCAATACTTATGTACTAAATAGGTATATATTTTGCGTTAAAAGAAACTACTTAATGTAATAAATGTGCCTATACATACAAAAAATATAGGATATGTAAATTTGAATAGGCTGGGCGGTGTGAATCTGGAACCAGAGCTATTTGAATGTAAATTTCTATTATCTAGTGGGACATAACAAGAACTACTACTTTGGGCTTTATTTATGTTTATGCACGATCGTACATACTTTTGGTCATTATATAATACTAGGAAAACCCAACAGATCTTGTCCTTTACCATTGTGTACACGAAAATTATAATGTATATAATTTGGAATATTTAATTCGCAATACAAAAGCAATTTTGGTACTACCGGCCACCCACGCAACTTATAATAGCGGCCGAAGTTGTTTTAACTTGATTATTTAATATTTACATAAACTATTCCCAAATAAACATTTCAGTAACAACCATTAGGTTCCTATTATTGTTTAAATTAATTATATATTGCATGTTCAACACTCAGGTGTGAAGAGTTTTCTATGAAACTTTCTATGCACAAAGCCTGTGCATTGCTATCGTTTCCTGTATGACATGCTAGTTAACCTAAAAATAATGATATTAAATAAACTGAAAAAAATAATAATGTTATGACTACTATTAATCAACACAACTTAATTTTTTTTAACCTATATCACGTTATTAAATGAAACATACTTTATGGACATAGAATAGTGTTTGCAAATCTTATCATATTTGATAAGAAAAACAAAAAGGTCAATAATGAGTCAAATATGATATTTGTTATACATAAATATAGTGAAGTATCTAAAATATGATATTTAGATGATATATAAATAAACAGATGTTTTAGAATGATTATCTGTCTGCCTGTCTGCGTTTTTTTACCTATTACTCATATTTGGCTAGGAATGTATAGTACTTTAACTCAGAACGTAAATTATGTTTTATCTCAAGAACGGATATTTTATCGGTATACATCATATCAACAATTAATATTACCACTATCATCATCATTATCATAGAATTTGACCGTCATTGAACAGGTACGAGTGCCCTGACAGTATAGAAAAGTCTAATTCCATAGGCTCATTCCATAGGCTTATTCCATAGGCTAAGTGTAGGAAGTTGGATGGATAGAAAACATAACAATATTTTAGTAAAAAAAATAGTAATATCCTACCAAAACCATTTAATGTAAAATGTGGTTTCAAGACTCACACATTCATGTTGTTTTCAATGTTAAAAAAATATATATCAGACTTCATAAAGAGCCAATCTTCTAACTCTACAACTCGACATTGTACTCTATAAACCCTATATTTTGTTCCAAAATAAAATTTGGCTATTTCATATACTATGGCATGCCACATAATACTTAATTTCTTCAGTGTCAATGAAATCTAAAGTATCAAAGCTAGACAAATAAAACTTGGTAGGTTTCATAAGTTTCCTGACGACGACGACGGCGATTATACGACGAAACGCTTCAAGAAAAGATAATTAGTGCCCCCCCGCTCGTATTGGCGTGGGCAATACCGTGCCCTCAGGTTTCTGTGAGAGTAATAACCCTCATAATAATCAAGCAGTGCTCGCCGAGTGGTTTGAACGTCGGTATCCCGCACGGGAGATTAAGTTCGAATATGGCGAACATTTCAAATTTCGCCAATAATTTGCGTATTGCAAATTATTTATCGCTTGCTTCGAAAGAAAGCGTCCTGAAGAAATCTACACACCTGAGAGTTAGTTGTAATGTTCTCAAAGGTGTGTGAAGTCTGGTTGAAACAATAATTACTTGTAATGATAAATAAATATATATATATAAATCATAATTTTTAAGATCCAATCGCAAGCGGAAATTGAACAAAAATTTAATAACTCCTTTGAAATCGACCCGGCTGTAGGAACACCCATGAAGTTCTCAGTGAAACGCATCGAATTACGGCGCCGTGTATCTAATGCAAGTAAAATGGCTTGTACGTTACGTATTGCTTCAAACTATCTTATTCTTCGGTCAACAACTACGAATACAAACTACTCAACTTAATCTATATAACAAAATTCGCGATGAATCTCTCAAACTAAACAAGATGTTTTCATCGTCCAAAGCACTTCAGAAGGCTATAACGCATCAATTGCGAATTGGGATTAATCGACTTTGAGTTACAGCGACACTCATTACGCTGTACCGCTTATATAAGCTGTCTCAGAAGACACGGATGAATCCAGAAATTTTTCTTTTTACTTTACGAGTTGTGAATCTTAATATCTAAGGGAAGGAATCACTTTTTCATATCATAAATGTGTTATTCATCTTCATAAAAGTTTAATCTTATATCTCGAAACCATTTCTGCACAAGCAAAAACTTACTTAGTAATAGCTAGCCTGCCTGGCTAGCTACCACCCTTCTGCTCAAGTCCAGCCGCCAAACGACTTGTCGTGTTCCGGCTGGGGGCTTGAGAGCCAGTACCTTCTTTTTTTTAACGTCTTCTCATTTCCTGGCCGACAACGCATCAGTAATACCTTTGGTCTTGACCACTTACCATCAGATGGCTCGTCTGCTCGTTTGTCGGCTATTTCCATAAAAAAAAACGGTAGTAGAAGGTAAAAAATGATGCGAATAAGTGATTGTAGAAAATACCAAAATTATGGAATAATTTTGCATTTGAATTTAAAACAATACGGTTAATTTATACCCTACTACGAGATTTTGTAAGAACTGAAGGATGATCCATGAGAATATTAATTATTCGTTATATTAATTATATAATAATTAAACTTAAAAAAAAAATAGGGAAATAGCACTTAATTATAATATATAATGAGGGAGTAATTTTATTTACATGAATAGTTCAAGAGGGAAATAAGTGCCGCATCTTTTCATTGGGCTATAAAATTAAATAAATTGACAGATATCCTTTTCGGCGAATATAGGAGGTACCAGGTATATTCATCTGCATATCGATTTGTCTATTATGTTCATGGATAAACTACAAAACAGACTAGAATGATATTTGATTGCAGACTTTGATCAACGTAAAGGATGCGAGTAAGTTATATACTCGACTGATTTTGAATTAATATTGTGGACGCCAAACACATGCACTTACTTCGAGCTAGAGGTACTCTACTCTTAGCGTAAACAGATACATGGTACAGTACACAAGCAAGTTACTGTTAATTAAGGATTATTGTTCTCCGAAGCGAAGGGAGAGCGGTCAGTAGTACTAAATTACGCGCAAGTCCTTGTTGGACAACTATGTAGTAATAACTTGAAAACAATGTTATGTCTCACGAAACTAAACTTTAAATACCACAGAATCCAAAATATTCCATATCTCGACCATTATGTTATTCAAACACCCTGTAAATGTATTTGTTTTTAGTTCTATTACTTAATTTTATTTTATAATATTACCAACCAACTTCCAATTGAAATAATAACTTTGGATAGAAACCTATGGAACTGCAAGCAATGCACAGCAATGCAATACACAATGTACGAAATGCTAACCTTGAATTATATAATATTTCTCGTGAATAAGTATCTATTGATTAAAATCGTATAATATAAAGACCCATGCCATAGTTTTTGAAATTATCTCGTTCAGACAGAGACAGAGAATTTGTTTTAGACCTACATAGTCTACGTCCACCCGGAATAATGCACCTTACAAACAAGGTAAAAGAATTTTCCGTGATTCCGGAGATTAGCGGATTTAGATTTATAATATTAGTATAGATTTTTTTTAAATTACCTGACAAAAGGAGTAGACAAAGTTCAGCAAATTGCAGCGCAAGGACGGTAAGTTAGCTTCATCATAATATCATTTTGTAGACATTTATAGATTACATCTCACTTCCAAAATTCATACATTATAGATACATACATACACAGACAGACAGACAGAAGAACATGACGGAATTTTAAAATTAGCTTTTCCGCTTTTTGGATATAAAACATTTACTTATTTTAATATTTTTGTAGGATGTAATTATTGAAGTAGTAACAAAACTTTGAGCTGCATACATTCTGCCTGACACTAAATAATTTATACTCGTAACGACGTATTTAATTTCCTTGATATTATTATGCTTATTAAATACTTCAGTAGAAATTTGCGGTTAAGAATACAATGTAATGCCATCAAAAATGAACAATTCCAAATAATAAGCACCCTGGCAGCCAAGAAATGTTTACGTTCCAACAATGTTTATAAGCAATATGTGGAAAAATGCAAACGAGCGCCACAAAGAGGACACGGCATACCGCCAGACCTGGTTACTGTGATCATATTTAAGATAGCCTTTTTTGGGACTACAGAATCTTTTATTTTCGTCTCGTCGCTAGCAACGACGAGGGACTTATTGACTACCTATCTGGGAGTCGTAAGTTTTTAATTGGTATCTAAGGCTGATGAGAGAAAATAATGTCGAAAATCGCTTCCATCACTAAATAATTTGGATGACTTCGTGGTTTACACCGCAAAAGGAAAGATGAACTCCTCGATACCTCCAAATCGACTCTTGAAGACAGGCGGGCCACACTGGACAACATCACGAGGTTGATATGAGATTTCGTCAAATAGTATAATTTAGGAAATAATCTGTCGAAAGAGCTGCCTAGTTTCTGGACGTCAAGAAATCGATTGGGACATATGGCATACCCGCAATGGTGTTTAAGACGTGCGCTACCAAACAAGTATGATCTTAGTGCCCCAGCAAATTACAGGCTCATAGTGATAACCTCCCTGCTTTCTAAGGTGATGGAGCAAGTTATTAAAGCGTAGCTCCAAGAATATTTGGAGGATTCCAGCTAACCAGCAATGACCAATTTGGTTTGCGCCAAGGCTGGTCGACTGATGACCTTATATGTTAGCTCACACACTATTGGGCTTAGACTCTAGCAAGAAATAGCGAAGCATTGGCAATCAGTCTGAATACCGTTAAGGTTTTTCACCGGGTCTGATATATAGGGCCCGACTCACAAAGCTACTGAGCATTATCGTCTCTCTGACTGGGTATGCTATTATAATCATAATCGATGGTTGCTGCTGAAAGAAGAAACTAGTTAATGCTTGTTTTTTTTAATAATCTGTGCTATCTACCACACGGTTCATTCTATAAACCAGTGGCATGTTAAAGCAAACCAGTAAAGTGAACCAATGGCATCCATTTTTATGCAAATGATGTCCGATATATGCCTAGTTAACGGTGACCACTCAATGTATAATGGTCCGTTTACCTTAAGGTCTACCCTTAGGCAATATAAAAAATATAAAATTATAAATTAACCAAGATTAAATCCAATCCTTTGACAAAAGATAAATATAACTGTATTCATAGAAAGATTTAAAATATAAGCTTAACCATTGTCATCGTCACTAGAATAACTTTCCTGCGTTGATATTTTTAACCTCTTGTATTGTTGCCTCCGAGGTAAAAGTCCATTGACATTTACAAAGTTTGTGCGCTTTGTCATTCAAATATTTTCAACATCCTAATGTCATCTGACATAATTACTAATGAATCCTAATTAAATCAATATGGATATCAGATGAGCCATATAACACTAGTAGTAATAAATTTATTTTAAAACGATATCAAAGTATTGCCCAAGAAGTACTATGACTTTCTAATAGCTTTTAAAATAAAACACAGCATACTTGATTTTTAAGTATAACCATAACTCTTTCATAAATTCATTGTGACACAGTGATTGACCTAGATAAAACTACATTCTATAAATGGTACTGTAAAACAACAAGCGTGGAGGCAATGGAACACGAAACTTAAATAACTCTAGGCGGTCCGATTAATACTTGCGTGATTTAAACCTTTATAAATGATGTAGAATATAAAGAATTATATAAAAAGTACATAAGGTTATTTGTTATGTATTTACATATTTTATGTTCACCTACCCTCTTTCATTTCGCTTAGAAAAATTCCGCGTCTTGCATTGTGAGCTTTAATCTAAGATTGAAATGTGCCAAAATCATCTGAATTGGTTTAATGCTTTTTGTTTCATACCTTTACAAACAAATAGACAAACAAACATTCCAAAAAATATGTTTAGGCCCGTATGTCGACATAAATTAAAATTATCAAAAAATATTCGACGTACGTATTAGTTACGTCTTATGATAAATAAAGATAATATTAAATAATTTTGCATTCAAATATCGGATTTTATATAATTATGATTATAGAATATAAAAATTGTTGATCAATTGAAAGTCCTCTGATTGATCAGCTTTGACGGTCACCCTCCACGCTCCTGGTGTTCATACCGTTGAGTACGCCGTGGCGCACTCACGTTCGTAAATAGTAAATACATATTTCCGCGCGCAACGTCTTCGGTTGTTTTGATATGGTTTAAAACATCTTCCAAATGGCACACGCGTTTATAGCGAATACTTCTTATTTTGCGCGTTGAAGTTTTATTTACAGTACATGGTTCATGTACATAAGTTTGTTGTTATGTTAAGTATATAATTTGGGTTATTTTTAAGTGACAGTCATCTATCTATATTAACAATGAAACTGTATATATTTATTTTTTATTTTGAACATATAATCACTGTTAATATTATTGCCTTTTTTTAACATTATCTCCTTTTTCTTCCCAATACATCCACAATCAAATCCAACTTATTTCTCGAAATAAATAGTGACGTAAACATTGACTCTAAGCATAAATTATAAAAATACATTAATTTGTTGAGTTGTTTTTGTAGGATGCAGAAACAAACATCTAGACAAACAAATACACAGACGTATAGACCAGCACTCAGATAGATCGAAAAGATATTGATATGTTAAATTATATATGTATAAATGTTAAAATATAAATTAAATAATTAAAAAATTAATTAATTATTTAAATTATATATGTAATCGTTATTGTTCAATCGAAACAAAACTATTTTCTAGTGAATATTCCAAATGATATACTCGTATATCCTGCATGTTACTGTACGTGGCATGAGTGCAAATAAATTCCGTAAGGAAAATCTCTACGCTTGTTTTGACAGTTACAGTACGTCATATCAGTTCGTTTGCGCCGTCTGAAATACATAAATGGAATGTACTTATAATGATATAACATAAAATGATATTATGTATCATTGTATAATGAATTATATAATTGTTATTAATTTAATGTTGTGGTAGCTAAAATTTAATTCACGTTTTGTTTTTTGTTTATTACAATGAAGTTCTAATTTAATCTATTCAAATAATAAACTTATTGGGTAGTATCACCGTAAAACACTAGATACTCTTATAAATCTACTAGCAAGTCGCCCTCGCTTCGCTCCAGAAAAACTACGCCTTACGGTCTGAAACACCACTTGCAATGTTTTAGGATTGGGTTTTCTCCTACTATAAATTAGAAATAAAATAATTCATAACGTTTTTATTAAATATTAAGTGATGCTTACTGCACTACAATAGTGAAAACCATAGCGAAATCGATTAAGCTTTTTCTGAAATTAGCACGCTAATACACACAGAGAAAAAATTGTAACTACTATTGTTTTCGTTTCTATTGCGTTAATAAAGACCCCTTAGGTTTTCTTATACATCCTTCATATACAGAAAGTATTGTAAGTAAATTTATAGATTAACATAACAAGTATTAAAAAAAAAAGCTATAAAGAATAACGTAATTTTGAGTGTACACGAGGACCACAAAATTAGTTTCATATTTGTATTACAGTTTATTTTTGATGAAGTAGGAGAATAAACAAATTCGTTTGGAAATAAAACCACAGATATTAAGCGAAATTCGTTAAAGATCGCGAAACTCTGGCAAAATCAAATATGATACATATGTGTATCCGTTCACGAATAAATAATGTAAATTCGCCTCAGCTGGACAAAATCAGAATCGCATTTTACCACTCATATAGTGATTACGAAAACAGTGATCTTTGGTACGATAACTCGTATCGCCTCTCCAAAGTACAATGAAATCGTAAAACTATACGAGCAGTTAAACGGTGAAGAGTATTGCTTATAGTCCCAACGACACCCCCCGAGTTACTAATGTCCTCGAGCTACAACGACCACTCAGCAGTAGTAGATCCGGTCACCTTTTAAATAAGTAACTATTGCGCTTCTGTAAAATATAGTATATACCTTTTCTTCTCTCGTACTTTCGTTAATTTGCATCAATCGGCAATAATCGGCAAACAATATATTTCATTCAAATTATGATTTGTAACATTGTTTTACGAAACGTCACATAACTCGCATACCAACTTCATAATACGTAATCTTAATTACGTTAAAAAATCTTGTCGAGTATTTTGAATACCTTATGCATCTATATAAATCCTTGCACTTAAAAAGCTGTTTCTTTTTATACCTAACTAGCGGCCCGGTACGTGCTTCGCTACGTATAAAGTGAAATATTAAAAAAAAATATTTGGAACATCAAATTCATTTATTCAAACAATAAAATATTTTATTAATTGCTAGCTATTTTAAAACCTAAAGCCTGTAAACGATATGTAACACCGACGGCTCATAACATAGTAAATTTAAACAAAAAACATAAACACAAAGCAATAATTACCGCTGACAATTTGCTTTAATCGAAGCACTTCCAAAATGAAATGACAGCACGAATGACATAACGATGCTTTTACTGTCAAC
>DWPT01004836.1:0-12813 GCA_018251895.1 Agathymus mariae mariae | reverse complement strand
GGATTGAAGAAGGATAGCACAGTGTTGATTATATAAATAAATGAGTGTTTAGACGAAGAGAACGGTGTATTATTATAGTATGAACTGAGTGGTGTTTCGTGATCTGCAGCAGTTTAGCCGTCAGAGTCACTAGTATCAACCATAATAAAAAAAATTATGATAATTTTGCAAAAATAGTATTTTAAACGAGCCGGTCATGGCGTTTTAGTGTTTAAGCTACATGGTTGGCGATTGGCCAAATGGCGCCGTTGTTAACAAATAAATACGGCCGTCGCTCCCGGTAATTGCTCTGACTTCACTCGCATCCCCGAGGAGTTTGGATAATTGCACGCCTTTTTGGTACCACCAACTAAAACTGAAATAAGTTGTGCACTTGTGAGGAGTACACAACTACTAGTAACAAGTACTAGTTTTGGTAGATGTTGACAGAAGGTTCTTTATCAGGTAGATACGTAGGTGCCTGTGAACGAAGTACTTTTTTCGTTCTTTGCCCATAATTCTGCAAAGGTAAAACGATGCTGCATTCGGCTCTGCTGTCGGGCAGCAAAGACGGCAAAACTGTCACCTTACGTGATATACAATAAATTTCAAAGCACGAGTCAGAAATGGGTACGCTACATATAGTTCATATTTTCCTAACTACTAAAAATTGTCTTTAATATAAATCTTATACATAAATTTACTTTCATGAAAGTAAACAAATAACTTTGTAGCATCCTCAATAATAATCTTCATCTAATAAATAGTTTTTTTAATGTTATTAAAAAAAACAATAAAAACATTCAAAATTACAAACATTAAAAATTGAATAAGCTGGGAGATTCAGTCTTGTGATTAAATAAATTGCAAACCACGCGTAAATCTTCATGCCTCAGCTGGTAACAAAATTGAGTAGGAATTTATTTCCTCATTTATACTGACCTGACGACCCATAATTAGAAATTATGGTGTCCATGCAATTTTATTATTTGTAACAAACATAAAAATTACAATAAAATTGTACATAGAATTTTCCCGGATAACTTTCTTACTTCCCTGACGTCATACTATTTCTTAATGCCAAAAAATCGACAACATACTAAGTTGATAAAAAAGTTATTTAATTGTCATCATGTCGCGGACAACATTGCGGAAGTTGCTAGTACAAACGGACTTAAAGACAACTCTTTTTGCATCTTGTGCAAAACTTAAACGGTAAGTTGTATTTAACTTCAATTAGGCACCCTACTCTCCGGTCGAATGAGAACCAGTGTCTCTTGGCTCAGATACACTAGTGAATAGTTTGAATTGATGCTGTTAATTAAGATGTTTGCTGCAACCGCTACTGAGCTAAGAGCAGCTCGTCTGACGATTCAATTACCGTTTACTTAAGAGGTTGATACTGATTATAGAGACACTGTTAATATTGTGCTCGATTTATTGTACCGAATGATTTTCGACTGCACTGAAAATCAGCGCTGTGGTAAACGGTAATAAGTGTCGGGAAATTTATACGTTCAATTTTTTTATTTCATTTTTACAATATATTTGCAGGTGAATCACCTGTCACATTAACAGAAATAATTTACTGTCAATATTAAATGAAATTGGGTAAAGTTGGGCTATAAATAATCGCAAATATGATCACATCCGCTCGCTGCTCCCGAGAGCCGCGGCCCGAGTCCAGAGCCGACCGACGCAGATTTGTCTGCTTCAACAATGAGTTCCCACATATATATATTTTTACTGGGTTCCAGGATGATTGTGGTGTCAGGATTGAGCGATGATTTTCCAAAGTACATTATTTGTCTATTAGTGAGATCTCGTAATTTGAGAACAACTTGATCTGCTAATGTTAAGTTCACGAAATGTATTTGTATCGTCGAGATGATAAGGTATTGTGAATAACAACCCGAGCACCTTCAGCGACTCGTCCTTATATATTGTGCAAAAGGGATAATGCGTCCACGTATATTTATTAACTGCGTCATGGTCTGTTGTTTTTGGAGCGAGCGACGCGTCGTTACACGAAAGGCGTAGAATGTTCCGAAAATCTGTATAAACCGTGCTAATTTCACCCGCTTTATTAGTGTTGAAGTCATAAACTTAATATACTAACGTAATAGACGAACATTCTTTTCATCATCGCGCCTACAAAACCTAAATGTGCACGTACGTGAGAACGACACTTGTCTGAGTGACTTTTAATGATGTCAAATTCATCATTGCATGCATTATCGACATAAATGTCGACTATTCCGTCCCAGGTCATTTGCTATATTCAGGAGCGAAAGATGCACTTTTATAACAGTATAATCTAATTTCTGTCCAATGTGTTCATAAGCTGTAACGGAAATTTGAAAGTCAAAATATGGACAAATATTATTGAAAAATTATTTACGTGTCGATAGATTTTGTGCAAGTCCCATACGAAACGGTATCATTTTCACGTAAACAATTTTATTAACAAAAGCGTCTGCCAGATGAGAATATTTGGTTTTAGGTAATCTTATAATTGTTATTCCTCATGAGGATTACTCATGTCTAAGCCGAAATCCCTTGTTCGAGAGTGTCAGCTGCTGTAATAGCCAGCTATATAACAAAGGAGGCTTCAATACGAATTAACTTGTAAATTGAATTATAAATCGCTACAATTTACGAGGCCATCATCAGTAACCTAACCCGCTCATTTACTTTGGCCGGTTTACTCGGCGATTAACTAATCAGCGTCTGTCTATACGCTTTATTTATTAAATTTAAAGGTATACAATACAGTGATTGTTTTTAGAGACGTCCGGCATTATTGTGTACTTTACGATTCTATTATATTTATAGTTATCAATATTCACATGGGACTTGTGTAACACATGGGAATTGACCTGGTTATTCGTCGGAAATTGTAAGGTAGCCGAAACAGTGCTGTGTGTCTTGAGGTATTGGATTGTATTCTGCTGGCGGTGGTCACAATGAAACACAAATGGAAACTTTCAGCACTTCTATTGCACGCCTTTGAAATACATCAAATATTAACGTTAAACAACCGAGAGCACGAGCGAACGCACAATACACAGAAAAGGAAGGCAGTGTTACATTTACAACACCAAGGTATTCATGTCGGGGATGCCAACAAGTGTTGTCTCAGGCATTTTATAAACCTATATACGAGATACGATTTGTAGCTCGACTGATGGGATGCAACGGCTCGCCTGCGACCGGACACCTGTTGACGTGTAGATACTGTCTACTGCCAGGTGTGAATATCAACTGTTTCAGTGGGAACTCCTCGGAGTCGCGACGGAAACTAACTTTATACGCCGTGTGGGAGATGGTGATAGGTTAAAAATAAATTCATAAATAATAATTGTTTCATTTAAAGTATCTAAACTCAATGAACCTTTTATTATATTTATGAACCTTAATATAAATAAAGTTTAGAAGTTTAACATTAAAAATCTCTCACCGGTAAGAGGGCCACACGCTCCAAAGCATTCGACGCAGATGGACAAATATCTAGAATTGGTGACTTGGTGATTGTGTGAAATATTAAAATTCAAATTCGTTTAATCATGTAGATATTCTGTGAATACACTTATATTGATCCTTTGATACAGTACTCATATACTACTTAAGTTACTTTAAAGTAATTTATTTACGTCGTAATTATAATTTAAATTTTATCATCCCCTCAGGAGATATATCTTCGAACCAAGTTTGTTTTTGACCCTTAATAGAACTTCGTAATAGTTTTGTTTGTTTAAACGATATGCTTAGGAATTTCTTTCGCTGATAGTTTTCCTATTCGACGATAAGTAAAATTTTATAGACGGTAGTAAAAATAAAAAAGTAATTTGTATTTACAATTTGCAAATGCCTAAAAGATTAAAATTATTTTAAATTTGAATAACTTATCTGCTTGACTTTCAACTAAACTTTATACCCAAAAAGCCACCGTGTTATCACACTACGAATAATCTTGTGCGGCCATGACCTCGCTTGCATGATGGCATCACGCTGCATCTATATCTACATGTAACCAATGAGTTCCAGTTAATAGGTGTCGTGATCGGTGTAATTTATAACTGGTGCGTTTCATTTCAGTCTTTAGTATATTAGCGCCCCTCTTCCCTAAGGGGGATCGCGTCCGATGACGCTTTACAGGTCGTATGGCCAAAACCAACCTCGAGTAGCGTTTAGTGGATAAGCCCCTAGGTTTATCTGGAGTCCCACATAATGAGCATTCACCACCCCCCACCCGAGAATCTCTGGAGGGTAGCCTGTCTGGGCGCAAAAAAAATGTTTAGTATATAATATAATAAAATAATTATGTCAAAAGAGGGGACTTCAAATGTATTACCGACGCTATGCCTGCCAAAACGACGGCGGAGAACCCGACGAGGCGAAAACGCTTTCGAGTCATTTGATTTTGCATTTGGCTTCGGTTTCCTCGTTCTATTGTAACGTGGGCGTCTTCGAGTCAATGGTTAGTAAGCTTTTACAAGTTTGTGTGACATACCAACAAGTGGGATTATAATTAAGCATTCATTTGTATATAAAAAAAATCACGGATGAAAGTCAAAGGTATCGGGATTAAACTGTGTGGTTGTAAGGCTGATGGTGCCACGAGGTTGGCGGGTTATTAAGTGTCGTCTACCGACAAGCTCGAAATCCAAATTGGACTTCGCAGATACTATCCTCGCTAGTAAATCGTAGATTATGTGTAGATATACACGATATATATATGAATAAATAAATTTTTAACGTCACTTTTCTCTGGGCTCGGTCTGTCCAAGTTCGCGGGAGTTAATGTAACAGCTCTTTATATTCTTTTGAAAATATAATTATCATTATTTGTTCTTGCATCATAATTTTGTACTAAAATGTTACCACGCTATTGTGGTAGATATAGTAATTTAAAATTAAGTTATTATTTTGTTGTGTTTCCATTAGATCATTTTGACATTACGCCACTCCTGTTTATGAGTTGGCGATTTACTCAAATGTGTTTATCCCTTCTCTGTGTGTGAGGTTTCTCACGAACTCGCTCCGGTCACTGACTCCTAACCTATGCCAGTAGGTATACCGTCATCTCTTAATGAACCACTGGAAGCGATGAGACCCTATTACAACGTATTAAAGTACTTTTTTAGCAAATATGCTTCTGATGCAGCGGCCTATACTCAATCTTCTTGTAAATTCTGTGTTTTGTCAAAATAGACCCTTTCTTTAACGGCATTAAGTCGGAGTTTGTATAACTTACGGTAAGTACACCATGTGTATCGTAATTCAATGCTCGTACAACATTTTGTTTCGGTCTTCGATTTGATGTCCACATTGTAGATTCCTATTTAAATTGCGACTTTAATTTTTTTCAGTTTGTATTATTTAGCGTGGAATTTAATGGTTCGTTTGTGGCAAGTGAAAACAGTGTTACGTTCAGTGCGTGAAGATGTGGTTTGTGTCGTGTGTATCTCTGTCTACAAGCGCAAAAGCAAGTAGAATTAAAGTTGACAGGCTCACCTGTTAGTATATCCTGTCAAGTGTCCACAGTTTCTCTCGTGATCATAGTTGATGTAATTTATTTGAAATATCGGTAAAAACACAAAAATAATAATTACCCGTTACAGTTAAAGTGTTAAGTGAGGCGATCATGTCTGTACTTAATTTAATTATGTAAATACAAAGTGTTAGTATATAATTTTTATAAATAGAGTGGTCACCCTATCATAGCTGTAAAAACATTTTATATGTGCTGGAGCAACTTTCACGTATTTACACTTTCACAATAAGAAGTTCACGAGAGATATGAACAAAAGGGTACGATTTCAAGTTAAGGCTAAGTCATGTGCCTCTATTAAAGGAAACCTGAAATAGGGCGACCCGAGGGTTCTCGGTAACGTTATCAAGGAGCCGTGAAGTCTGACAACGTTGCGATGTAACTCTCGTATCCCATCCGAGCTCCCCGGCCCCAACGGTAGCGACAGTAATGATTCAACGTATCGATAGAGGTTAATTGAAGTTATAGTCTACCAATGTACATAAAAACATATTTACAGTTATAACTAATAGGGTATTTTAAATGTTTACTAATATCTTTGTTAACATTTATTAAGATTAACATATATACTAAATAGGTTTAACATAAAAAAAAATTTCAACTTAATAATAAACTTCATTTCTATATTTTTCCTCATTTTCCTTGAGCCTGTAGGAATTATCACAATTTGTAAGCAAATTCCGGCAATTGACAAAAACTGCCAAGGAAGTCACTATGATGAGGCGATGGAGCGCTTATATTTTAGACGTCATTTGTAAGCAACTTAAAATTTTACTTCGATAAATAAACCTGATTCAGGTAAACGCTAAATTGCTCGATGCTAATTGAGAGTGCACGGAAAGCCTCCACAACACATCTATTTGTAGCCTTGTTAAGGATATGCACACTCATCATATCTGCATAGACAGAGAAAAAGTATGTTTATGTCCTAGACAGTAGAGCTTCATTTACTACGGAATGTGCAAAGAAGTATTATCACTTTGTCATGGAGCCAAGCTGAGCTCTACCCACTCGAGTCCAGCACAAAAATACGCTTCACTCTAATGAAATTAAATTACTTGGTACCAAGAAAATGTTGTCGCTAGGAACGAAAATGTGGTGTATAAATTTGAGATATTGTACCGAGAGAACGGTAGCCTTTACACAAATCCTAATAACAACATACGTATTCAATAAACGACGTATCAATTTATTATATGTTGCACACTAGGGTTGGGGTATTTCGTTTTCCAGTACATATCGTATTACTTCAGTGTGATCAGACGTAATTGTGCTGTTTTTGCGACATACTCTCATTTTTGAACTAAATTCTTTCTACTTCAAGTACCCACCGAATTCAGAGAGAACTATAGTTGCATCTTGTGGTACCCGTAACCCATACAACCTATTCGTGAGGGTAGCGCTCACTCTTACTGTTTGTCTGAGTTGCTGGCCCGACACTTCTTCCAGGGGTTATTCATATTCAGGTGATTAGGTTTAAGCAGGAATAATCGAACTAGGTGTGATTTGGGATCATCACCACACGCTAAGGAAACCTGCCAGCACATATTAAATATATTTCTTCCAATAAGTATTCGCACGAAATATTTGAAGAGCCTACTTGTTCTGCCTGCCGGGCCAGAGTCCCGTATTAGAGTTTCGGCCGGAGCAAAAGTTTATCTGATGGATAAATGTTATTCTAAGGTCGTAGATGTTTGTGATGACATATTTGTGTGCGTCCATACCGTCCGCAACACAGGCATTGAAACTCGGCAAGTTATTCAATTTAACTATTCACCTGCTTCCGTATGTTATAGTTGACCTGTCTAATATGACGTTTACTCGACATAAATAAAACAGCATATCCTATTTGTTATTGTCATCGATCTAACGATGATTAACTGTAGTTGCGACTCTGAAATTCACAATATGATTTCACATCGAACCCATCCATCTTCATAAGTCTGTACACACACTTGCCGACGTTTGTTCATCCATTTTCGCTAAATAATGTCTGTCGCAACTCACCCAACTCACCGCCTGTTTAAACTGACGCGTCGCTCGCTCATCTCAAGTTGCAAAAAGAACTGTATCCCCTTCTTTTTTATAGTTTCTTTTATGACGTCATTTATGCGAAGAAGCTCATATTTGTGTGTGTTGAATTCTGTAACCGTGAGTTATTTTAATTTACATCTTGCTGCGGAGAGCTAAAGGTTGAAATGAAGTGGGGATTCGTTCGCAGTAGCCGCGAGCCCTGTCACTCGACTCGCCGTCCGCTCGTAATGAAGTTTAAGCTATAATGTTATGAGATACGAGTTCAAATCGTCTGCGAGTCCGATCGTGCGCACCGGTGGAGCCGTACCATGCCGTGCCAGGCGCGCATGAATGCGCCTGAGTACAGTTACAAATTACTATATCGATTGTTGAATACACTCGGGTTTACTCAGTACCTGTGTTTTGCCGGTCTTTGGTTAGGTGACCTTTGTTGAGGGTTTTTGTTTGTCACTTACCTGTTCATGTCACTTTACAACTTCATTGGGTTTGACCTCCAGGTTAATTTTGGATGTGTCATTAATTTTGGTATCGCTTGGCAGAGTTGCTTCTATAAAATATTTTACCGATTGCGAGATTGAAGTTCTTAAATCTTGTAATCTTTTTGTTCACGAATTTTTATACACCAATATTTGAGAAGACTTTAATTTTGTTTGATGAGCGGAAGTTTCTTATTATGCACGATAAATATACCATTATTGAAACTCAAAATTAGGGCCCGCAATAGAAAAATATTGGATTAAGCTAAACTTATTGTTACCGATGAATATAATGTCGTGTTTGTCTTTAAAATCAATATACATATTATCTTCGTAATAACGTAAGTGCACCGGCTCTTTGTTTAGACTGTATTGTACAAAAATATAATTTAAAGCAGTTCATGTTTTTTCATGTATCACATTTATTCCCTACTCAATGTTAGTCTTGGAATATTTTTTGGCACAAAATGCCTTTTCAGCTACGTATAGCAGAACGTATAATAATATAATAAAATATGATTAATTTAATCAATTATAGTTTCATTGTTATATAAATAAATACCGACTGATTCATATCTATATGTATATCCACAAAACGACGTAAATAAGTTATACGATTCCAACAGGAAATAATTAGTGCATAAAAAATGGAATTACTGTAATTTTCACTATAGTCACAAAAGTAATTCGATTAGCGTACGACATATTCCTACAGATGAGGTGGGTTAGTTCTAAAACTTACGAGTATCAACAAAAGTCAGTGATATTTATCTTGTCGATCATAAAATATAGTGTAACCCCTGTGTTATATATTTTCCCACAAATTTTAAAGCCCCGGTATTATGTAAGGTACTCGTTACATGAAAATGATTCGTTCAGGAGCTCCTACCCTTGTACCGCCGTGATTCTATTCGACGTATTTTCATTAAAGGATTTATACTTAACAACACAGCACTAGCATGTATTTATGACATTAATAACATGTTGCAAAGCTTTCTTTTATATAATTACAAAAATTAATGTCCACACACTCTTTTTGGGTGTACGACTTGATCCACACATAATGATGTTATTTAAACTTGACTTATTTGTAGAATAGACTAGGGTGAGACAACCTTTGAGATTCAGTACGTCTGTACTGCGTAAGTAGTATCGTCGTAATTCATACAACGTCACTAATCTTATAACTACTGATGTTTCTTGCAACTGTTATGAGTTTTGGTGTTAGGTTTCATCTATAGTAATTTTAGCAGGTTATACATTAACATTTAATGTATGATTAAAGTATTTTCTGTACCTACAATGAATGAGCGTAGAGGGTAGAGCTTACCTACGATAACAGAAGTTTAGAATATCTAAGTGGATGGCTCGGCGTGACGTTCGTTTATAGATAATATATAATATACATAATTATAGTTCTTACGCTTTGTCATTTTAAACAAGCAAATATTTCAATAATAATCATAATTAATTAACCTAATTTCACTTGGCTCGAACTTACAATTGACAGTCGCAGCTGAAATAATATAATAATTTAGAAATCCATCATTAAATTATATTTTTTTACAGTTCTCGCCCAATTTCATTAAATAGTTCTTGATTTGACTGAAAACATTTTTCAGTTACCCACTTAATTAAAATTAGGACAGTTTGGTAACAAAGATATTCCATGGCTTGTCGTAGAAGCATATGAAACGTTTGGGTTAGATATTATCATCATACAAGAAGTTTTACCAACTAGCAAACCACCCTTGCTCGCTTCGTTTCAGATGAATGCTTAGAAATAGTACCTGCATTGATTTAGGACGGGGATTCTCCTTCTATGATTTAGAAATACATATATGAAATTATCAATTTTTTATTTGTGTACAATTGTTTTGTAACGATCGTAAAATATCAAGTGGTGACGCTTTACGATATAAACATTATTGAAAACCATAACGAAATCGGTAAAGCCGTTTCTGGGACACAGATAAAAATTCTAACAAATATTGTTTTGGGTTCTATTTCGTTAACCAAGACCCATAATAATAGTTTAAATTTTTTATTATAAGTTTAGATAAATAGATTCCAACCCATTCGGTGGACAGTGGTAAATGAAGCGGGAAGTGGGGTGAAGTTATCCGGCGGAGTGATGAGGCGGTGTGTTTGTTTTGAAACAATGAATGAATTGAAGATCCCAAACGGAGCACCTCCACCTCCACGGCCCTGCCGCGCCACCTCGCCGTGCTCGCTGATATCTCATTGTTGGTCGCGTATTGTGTTTCGTAATTACACTGAGTTGGGACGGCGACACGTGGACTGACGCGCCGCACGCCGCACGCGGACTGACGCGCCGCACGCCGCACGCCGCTCGCCGCACGACGCACGGTGCGGAACACACGTGCGCAAGTTCTTATTTCATTTTGGCTGTATAAACGATATTCGTAACTCATATTACTGCATAATATTACAAAGATATTAATTGAAATGAAAACTTCGATAGCTGCATCAAGACGATTTTTCGTAGGGGAAAATCTTATGGGTGCGCGCCAGGGACATGTTAATGTTAAAGGTATATAAATATTTACTTTGATTATTATTTAAATTGTTTAAGTGTAATGTTATTGTGCAGTACAACAGTGAGTACAAAATAAGTATTTTTTATATATCTTCAAAAAATCAAAAACAATTGAAAAACTAAGCATTTATTTTAATATGTTTTCAATATTCAAGATTAGTTTTATGATTATTTAGTTTGATAATGAAAATGAAATTACTGTTTGTAAATTTTAATTAAAAAATTATGAGATTTTAATTTTAATTATAACAATCAGTTAAAAAATTCAAAATTCGGTTTTAAGTTTTCACTTCTGTCGGCAGACCTCACGAGTGCCTCTGGTTTTTTGTTTAAATAAAAGGATCTGTTAGTATGGTCTTAAATACTCTTTTTGTCAGTAATGTAATAAATTATATATGTTTCTTAATCATAGAGCAATTAAAGGAAATGAACGATTACAAAACAGATTTATAAAATTTATAAAACGATTGATAAATAATTAATGAATACCGCGTATTATTCAAGGATAGCGCGCACGCCTCGCTCGGTGCCGTCCCACATACTCTAACGTGATTAAAGTCACCGCGTCATCTCCTTCACGAGCGACTCCTTGGGTTTTCCCTAATGACGGCAATATGTATGGAATAGTTCGTTAATCCTATCCTGATTATTACGTTTTGTCACAGATTTGGCATACTCATGTACTTTTGATTACGAACTTTCATAATGATATGAAACTAACAAAGGTATAAAAGTCAAATCATGTAAACGTCGGAAAAAAAAATTGCTAATTGAAATAAAGAAAGTAATTAATAAAAACATACTACCGTCGAACCGTTGTCGACCACCTCTCAACACCCGCCCACTTGGTGATCTTATTATGAGAAGGTCCCTTAGCTACTTTCAGCTCAACAAAAACGATTCAAGTCCCGTTTCTCAATAAAAATTAACTCGAAAGCACTCGGTTTATGAACGGCTGCTTATTTCAATTTCTTCCGGTTCTGAAGTTAATTGTAAATGAACCCGATCAATGCAAGCAAAGTCGACGTATTTTAAATGTCGTCGGTTCCGGACACAAAACCTAAAGATCCCCAACTACTTGTACTATTCTATCTGTACTACTACTAATAATCCGCCAGTTCGCCTCTCGATAACATATAGCACCAATAGCCAAAACAATTGGTGTTATTTTTAATCTAATAAATCTCATATTTTGCTCATTTTTTTTTTAGAATCGGTTTCCCTAGTTGCAACACGTTTACATAAATAGCTGCAGAAACTATCGAAATTTTATGTACCACTGTTTTAAAACAACTTCTGTGTTAATCTTTATATCCTATTCCCTGGAAAGATCAAGAATGGTTAGTATTAGCATACAACCATTTCGATACCTGAAGTGAACCTTTACTCTTCTAATCTTTGAGAAGCCTTTCAAAATGATACGGAAGCATTGAATTCAAAGTTTGTATATTACAGAAAACGGTAATGGCTTTACAACGCATACTTTGGCAACGATAAGACCGCGTACTTGATCGGATGTTATACCTGTGCTCTGTCCGTGGAGAATTAAGAATAAGGCATTGCTAGGTTTTTATATCATGACATAATCCATTTCAGTTTTATTAGTATGTCTATTATAACAGTATTTTGAACAATATGAAAAAAAATATTCGACATTAGAACCTAATCCACCACGGACGTGAGCCGAGCGTTATCAGATCCACTTTGCAACTGTAGCTGACATTGGAAATTCATGGTTCATTTCTTTCGTCACAGCAGTTATTCAAGAAGTTGTGAGGCGTACGCAGACCACTGACCAGTGGTCTAGAGAATCTGTTAAGATTGGAGGACTCATTTACTGTAAGAAAACAATAAAAAGTGTACTGATACGCTCAACGCCCGTGGCCGCTCCGAAGTACTCTGAAGTACACTTCAGGTGTAGTTCGCACAGTTTACGAAGCCCTTTCCGCTTCAAGTTCCTATGTATGGTTTGTTTTATTGGTTTTGCATAAACAACTTTAACTTGTGTTAATTACTGTAGCGAAAAGTTTATATATGCTGTCCACGGTTGTGATTTTTAAGTCTTCCAACGTTTACAACTTTACATCTTTTAAAATTTAAAAAAATGACTTTACATGCGCTTAGTTTAAAATAGAAAAAAAAACCCTTTTTTCATACTTCCTATATTAAGTTATAAATACTTGAATGACAACTGCGTACTTGCTACTTGC
>DWPT01004835.1:0-12813 GCA_018251895.1 Agathymus mariae mariae | reverse complement strand
AAAACTTATTTGGAAAACCGTGTAAAAGCGAAAACGTGTAAAACGAGTACCGTGTAAATCGGGGGATAGGTGTATAAGATTTGAACCTTCACTGCCACATACGACATCGTTACTACAGCGGCGATATCTATGACTGCGTCTAATGTATATTATACTTTTGTATCAAAATGAAACAAATCGTATTGTTTTTTTTTATCAAAGTGATATTCAGTTACTTATTGGCGTTGAATAACCACATGGTTTTTCGAAATTCTACACCTAAAAGCCTAAACAGTAGTCGGCTAGTAAAAATTTAGTTTGATCTAAATTATTATCACTTCCCGTCAAGTGTGATTGTTATTAACATTAACTTATTTTATACAAAATATATGAACATGAATTATACGTTGTATTGAAAGTAGTGACATCTATTATGTGATGTAAAAACTGCACGCCATAATATTCCCCACCATCGACGGAGACGTAGAGAAGACAGCTGGAGTTAAGTTTACCCAATTCGACGCCACCGTCACCGATCCGACTCATTTTCGTTCACCCAAAAAGCCCTCAAGTGAGTAAATGCGGCTAAAGAAATTTTTATGACAGTCTTAATTCGTTTGCGTAAAATTTGTAAACTGAAAATAAGTCAGAAAGTGTATACTGCATAAGTTGAATGAAGCCAATCAGCAAACACGTGTCGAGTGCTACGTCAAGTACCTCAATCGCCCAAATAAAGTACCCAATCGAATTGTCAGTTCCTATGAAAAGTGGATCTTGTACGTTAATCGGAAGCTTTCGTTACATTGGCTTTACTTTGGAGAATAGGCAAAAAAGATCTCCAAGCGAAAGTTGATTTTTAAAAAGATACTGGTGCCTGTTTGGTGGATACGCTTTAATGTCCCCAAAAAATTACTGTACACATGTAATGTCAACAAATGTAAACAATGATAGAAAATCTGAGGCTGCGCTATTGTTCTAGCCTATATTTCTTCACGGCAACACTCGACCAGACACAGACGGCCGTCAAATTAGATAAGCTGGGACGGGAAACTCTTAACTAACTGTATTCTTCAGACCATGCCTCCACTGATTGCCACTTTTAGGAATTTATTACTTCTTGTTACATAGAAGTTGCAAGGAGGCAATCAAATCCGCCTTCTATGATTGTTTCTTGCTTTGATAATATTTTAGGCAGAGGAATGATGAAATTAAACGGTACCAGTTCATCGATAAAGATATTTCGATGTAATAAATACATTATTAAAACAAATGTGTCCTTTTACTTCCTTTAAAACCACAATTTTATAGGCAACAACTAAATAAAAAGAAAAATGCATACATTAAAAGCAACCCTTTTACAATATACACAAAAAAGTGCCTCACCGAGTCAACAATTTCACTATCACTGTGCCGAAAACAATATTTATAGGCGCCGGTTAGTGGGTGGCGTAAAGAAAGCAAAACGATGTTTTCAGACGCCGAGTGGCGATGCTTCACGCCGCCTAATCGTTACGAATAGCCGCTGTGGCGGAGATACCAGTAAACTCTGGCTCAGTCACCAACCGTAAGATACTGAATTTATAGCAGGGTTACCAGTTCACTAATACAATTTCTATTGCAACTTTATCTTACTGTAGTGGCTAAATAATAAATAAATATTGTAACAAAAAATAAAGAACTTCAATTTCTTGTAGGTAAATTTTCTCGAGGGAGATATTTTTCTTCAAATTTTAGTGTTCCCGTTAATCGGGAATAATTTCAAACAAAAAAGAAATTTTCCAAATTGCGTTAACAAATGTCAGTGTTCTGAGGTAATAAACTTAAAAAAAAACATACGAATATAGAACTTTCGCCATCGAATTTTGAAGTCGGTCAAAAAGTGTTTACCTAACTGACCGATGCAACAATTTACTTTTTAATTTATGTTGACAACAAAAAGTACGTCACACACATAAAAAAAGTATGATTACCAACGTGGCTCCTTTGGTATACACAAATAATAAATAGCTTCACAAATACATTGAACGGTAATAAAATGATTGGACTTATCAAAGTTAACATCTAATTTGAAACCAAAACGAACGTGGCCAGCATAATCGACCCGTTCGTTATTTATTGAAACATGAGATAAAAAAAAAATGTTAGTGAAGCAGCTATCATTGTTTTATTGACAACACTGCAGATAACATATCAACACCGATATATACCAAAAATAACTTAATTTCACTTCCTAAAACTCGAACAACATATTCCTCCTATAAAATGGAGCAATAATTGAAATAACGATCAAATTTTTTTTAAAACGTGAATAGCCAAACATGAGTTGACGAACTCCCTACTACGATCATGGCCGAACGTGCATGGATTTCCGTAACACTAAAGTCATCATCGACGCATTGCCACCCAAAAAGGATGTAAGGACCTGCTTTACTTTTTAACTGATTAGACAGAATTTTTATTAGGTCTGTAAGCATATAAATTTTCGCATATTTTAATTGTTTTCTTTTTTATGGTTCTCTTATCTTACACACGTCCGTACCAGACAGTCATACGTTGATATTAAGTGTTACTTTAAATAAGAAAAAGCACCAACGTTTTCCCTCTCGAGTGTAAGATGTCGCCTCCCGTGAAGTAATTCTCAAGACTTCTCGTTGTAAGGCGAGGCACGCGTCAAGAGGTTTCGGCGTTTCGCGGCGAAACAAATTGACGGTTATACATCATCATATAAGTTCCTTATCGTTTTTGTGCACGAAAGAGTCCGCATTTTTTATATTCAGTTAAATATTGAAATATTTTTAAAAGATGAAAACATCAATTATTTGTTACCCTCTTAGATTTCTGTTTAAAAGCATATTCAGAGCAATGATAACTTTTATTTATAACAACCATATACTTCCTACCTCTGCGGTAATTTCCCGTGTTTCATTCAGGTGACATGAACATACAAAAATTAAGACACTAAAAAGAAAAACATTTTTGTCCATCAAATCTCTGCTCAGCTGAAAATTTCAACCCGGTACACCTCACTCGGTATGGCGTCAATAAAAACTGGGTATGCAAAATATATATTTCAAAATCACGGGTAATTTACGTTTCTTTCCGTAACATGCTTTCTTTACGCACATTAATGTCTTCTACCGAAAAGTTGTTTACAAGAGATCGCCACCTGAGCGATAACATTGTCTTAAGGTAAGGTAACCACTGCTAATAGATACATTGTTTCATCAACCCTTTTACAATATTTTTATAGTATTGTAACTTCTGGACCTTAATCAATCATGTTAGGAATTATCATCGTTATTGTCCACGTGTGGTCTCCTTGGCTCTCGTGACAATGCGTTAGTATCTACTTACCAAACCGGTAGATTTACCAAGAGTAATGCATATATTTTAGTTACCATTAGCGAGAAAGCCATAGAATTCAATATCGTAAGGACAGTTAACGGGAGCGTTGCGTACACTTAAGCGATCTATTTGTCAACGTCTAAGATGCTACTGTACTGTCCTATTTATCATCATCATGTGTGGGCTGGCTTACAAGCGTTCAACATGAAAAACTTTTTGTCGCATCGTCTATACCTGTCATAGGTACTTAATACACGAGTAAAATAATAAAATATGACGGATACGCAAATGAAATATATCCCAAAATGTGAATGGGGGGAAGTGCATGGAATGAATTACGGAGTCAATTAAAATAAATTGTTATTACATTGTTATAATATCAATAGCAATGTCAGTATCAAAGTTGCTAAACTTAAAACAGTGGGTAAATATTTCATATATCAGAAAAGTATAAAATACGTCTAATTCAAACCATTTTCTTTGAAGTATTTTTAAATTCGATCAATTCAATTTTATTTCAGAACTAACACAATGCCCTTCGCTTCAGCAAATTTTACAAATATGAAAAAAAGTAAAAACGGTGTTGCCATGTTCTTCTATTTCGATAACGATAAAAGAAAAAAATTACCAGAACTTCCTGATTTGTTAATGTGATAATTTATCTTACCCCAAAGGCACTAAACCGCTTGGTCCGTCGGTTGCTGTGTTCGTGTGGTCCGAGGAACGCCTCGGACTTGGGCCTCGGCGGCCGTTTGGGCCTCATGACCACTCGCGCGTCCTCGCGAGCGCCCTCGTCTAACAACTTGGAGTCCGACGAGACGGACAACTGCCGCCGCACCCGGTATTCACCGTTGCCGCCGCCGCCACCGCTCCAGTCTGTGGTTGAAAAAAGCTAAATGTAAATTGAGTCTTGCCGTCACCATGATTCTTGCAACTGGTTACAAATCGAATAACAAAACCGTAATGAATCTTAAAGTAATCATCAATTTTAAAGCTTTCACGAAAGTGCAGCACTTCTGTTTTCTATTAAGTTCTCGGTAATCATAGTATTTAACTAAAGAATAACCCGAAGACATCTAAAACACATGATAAATATTTTTAAACCATCACTATAGATACATTACAGAGCGCAGTACAAACGCCTACAGATGTCCGATAGCGGCGACAGGTATATATTAACTATGTACATAATAAAGAAAATCTATTTTTAATACACAACGCGGAGGGTTACTTCAGTAGCTCTCAAAAATGTATCATTGCTTTGAAGTCTGCGGCGTCAAATCTACTCAGTTAATGAGTCAAATGACAAAACACATATACAAAATATAATATTAATACAAAAAACCTCCGTAAGTGACAAGCCGGCAATTCTGTCACAATTTTTTTTTCCCGGTGAGCAAATTAATTTACTACAAAATAAAGTGGCGTTTTATCCAGGTCGGCAGGGATGTATTTTACTGCCGGCGTCAATATTCCAGCGCTCAATAATGTCGAGGAGGTCTCTAAAAGCGCGTTATTACGTCAAAGACGCAATATCGAGACGCCGAGAACACAAATCGGATAAATCATCGGTAGACAACCAAATCGGCTCACAACAAATCGATTATCGAGACCAATCGATCATCCGGCGCCCCGCAGATAAAAAATAAGGGAACTGAGTGGAAAATTGTATGAATAATATCACACAACTAGCAACGTTTTTAGTAGTAAACGTGTATGATATGATAATCAAGCCATTTACATGTTATTATGAAATTGGACATAGTTAAATTGAAATGTACGCAATTCGCAGTCCATAACATCAGAATAGATGAATTTAAGTTTGAGTAATTTTTACATATTATATCAACAAAGAGGACCGTTACCTATATTCGGATTCCTAATTCAAAATTACAACTGCAGTACCGACGTAAAAAGAAGTTCAGTAAAAAAAAACAGTCGAATGAGCAAAATACAAAGGAATAGTGAATAGAAATTACAACTTGGCGTAGAAACACCTATCCCATTAATAATGTAAATGGGTCACGAGGGTACCGGGTGCGGTCCAGCGTCGCCGCCCGATGCGACGTCGTACGGAAGCAACCCCTATAATATGATAATAATTGCCACCCAAACTTTTAACACTTTGTCATTATCTTTGAATGCAAAGGATCCATACATTTGGAGTGTAAAATGTTCTATACACACTTAAGTCCAACCTAACAACACACACACACCAACGCAACGATAGCGTCAGGTCCTTTTCAATGAAGGTTACTATAGAAATATCTTGTGTACCAGTAAACGTCTGCGGTGTCCCTAATTTTGTGGGTATCGGTGTAGTGGCCCGCTTATCATCAAGTTTCCTCTCATCATTGAGGAGGCCTGCACCTCCACAACGCCGCTTTGAGGTTAATTGGTTGGTTAAGAGACAGCCGAGTCGGAAGCTCTTGTACTACTATTATAACTTTATCACAACTGTCTAACGATAAAATCTATCTCCGTCTGGTTAACGTTCTCTGCGACGATGCACACAAGCGCATTACCTTTACGGCACTCACTTATTTAACTTACGTGTGACACAAGACGTCGAATTATAAAACGAGCGATCCTAGCCATCCATAAAAAAATAACTAAACAATTGTCATACTGAGATCTCACAACTGTAGAAACTATTTATCTGAAAAAAAGTGTGCCACTAATGCAGACACGCTATACAGTCATCGTGTGACCACAAATAATACACCGAAACGCAGGAAAGTAGAATAGTGCGACGCTTGTATTTGGACAGGTGATCGATGTAATATAGGAACAATATTACCACTAAGCCGTTACCTACTTATTTACACCATGAATAAATAGTCTGTTCACTGATGCAATAAAATTTAAAACATCAAAGCCAACGTCATTCTGTATTCCGTACACATGTACATAAGTTGTATTTTATTGCATCTGACATTCGACCCCGACCGAACTCGCTTGCGTCGCATATAATTTTACTTAGCTCAGTATAAAAATGTTTATAGAGCCCTGAAGCCGTCACCGCGCCCCGCCTCGTTGAAATATCCCTAATTAAAACGGACAGGCGCAGTCTATCATTCATCCGTCCAAGCATTTTTGTATCGAGTTAGGAGCATCGACCGACCTGTATATTTTTACGCGTACAACGTTATTAGAGCATCAATTCTTTATAAAAAACGCATAGGGTCGACTTAGAACTGAGGAGTTGTTTGAAGTTGAAAGTCACAAAGTCAATATTCAGGTGATATGTTGAATATTTTGTCATTAAAAAAAACATTAAATACGAGTTTTCAAACATCCTAGAAATATCATAATACGAGTACGTTTCCAGGATTATTCGTATGAGTGCTTATGACTTAATTCGATCCGATCACGTTCACTAATGGTTGGATTCGTCATTGGCAATGAAATAATTTACTAATAAGATTTTTTTATCTTCACTAGCGCATTTTGGTTAATGATATTATTAACAGATTTATATTATTTTTGCGTTAAAAAAATTGTTTCATCGTTCCTGACTGTATCTTCTCAACTTTAAACATCTCTGCTCCTAATCTGTCAAGTGGAAATTGACTTGGATGTTTATAAACTGACGAGTTAAATCAGTTTGTCTAAGCCTTACTCAAATAAATCATAAACAGACAAAAGCAAAATGAAACAACTTCCAAACATTTCGGAAAAGAACCCCCTGTCACAGAGTAGATAACAGTCCACCCTTGTCCAACTTGTTTAGCACAGTGAACGTGATGTAATTCACAATCAACTAGTAACCCGCCATAAATTCACTTTGAGAATCATGAATTCTTACTCTCACAAGTAATAACCGCACCCAAACTATTGTTACTCGTTATATCAGGTGTTTCATGAATTTTCATATTTACCCTATTAAATTACATATAGAAACTTTGTTTGACAACATACGTGAGTATGTAGGGAATTGTAAATATACCTAAGATATAAATGTATATACGTTCTGTATGAAATTCTTTTTAAAGTGATATAAAAATATGAGTTAAATTACAATACAATTAAATAAGAAATATTTCGGTTTTGGTTTGACAATTATAATGATAAATAGCAAGTCCAAATTACTTAATAATTGGCGCTTCTAATTTTACAACTTTCCTAATCGTCCTTCCGGCATTTTGTCAACCTCAACATGCTTTTTTTTAAGTTAAAATGGCATTTCTTACTTTTCGATTTCAATTTCCACAGGTAAAGTTCGTTGATCTTGCGTCGAAATAAGAATATTGTTTATAACTCGAAATAACGTTATACATGGAATTTATTGATATATATTCGTATGAACCAGTGTCTTCACATAACAAATATATTGTGTGTATATTATCTCAATCGCTCAAGTCGTTCATAGATATACCAGTATCAAAGATATGTATTATTTTGGTTCATATTGTGAGTGCAGTTGCTAAAATGCATCCCGGCTTTAGAAATACGGATGAATTTATTCAATCCCACTTGAAACTTTTATGTCATTGCAGGCACTGAAATTTGTCTCTCAAACAAGTACCCTTTGTTTCCATCGCAAAATAATTCAGCCTGGTTATAAACTTCAACAGGCAGGTAGGAAAATTGTAGAGTTATTTAGGTGAATTTGAGCAGTGGGATTTCTATGAATCAGGTCACGACTTCAAGAAGTTTTCTGTTGAACATTCAAACTTGTTCTATTTAAACTAGTCCAGTCTAAAATGATTATTTAAAAAAAAATTAAACTGACATTAGAACTAGTATAATGCGTCTTTTTATTTACCTTTCGGCAACTGTTTTTCTGTTCTGTTTTATGTTACACGCGTTTCATGTAAAAGTGAATACATCGATGTCGAAGCGAAATTAGATTGGATATGAAGTTTTGGCGGTTATAGGATCCCATGATTCATAAGTAATAAAGTAGGACAAGTCGTGTGTCTCTGGAATCTGTCTAAGTCTCCTAGTGGGAAATTATACAATATGTCTATGCCGATACGCCTGTGCCGATCATGAGTAAATAATTTTTCTTACCAACACGAATAAATAATTATAATTCATATTTTGACGGCCCCATAGCCCAGTTAGTAGTGACTCTGCCTTCCCAGCGAGGGTCCCGGGTTCGATTCCCAACCGGGGCAGACATTTATGTGAAAGATAAATGCTTGTTCCCGGGTCAAGGGTGTTTGTTATGTCATATTTGTGTATGTCCATGCAATCCGCAATGCAGGGAATCCTAGTACGAGGATATCAATGAGTAAACAATTTATTTATTAATTATTTGAATGACATTTTGGTACTAGCACGTAATCGAAAACTCGAAAAACCTCAGTTTACGAACCGATTATAAATAAGTATCCGAATATACTCCTCGACCACCAGTCGCTAGTTTGTATTCATGGCTCTTTTCAGTTGCCCCCGGGGTAATGACTGCATACTATTCGAAAAGGAAGGATAAATATTTACATTTTAGGACAAAAAAAAATCCATTAGACGTTTTCTAATGCGGACAAGCTACCTGATGGTAATTAGTGACCGTCGCCCATGAACATTAGTAACACCAAAGGCATTGTCGAAGTTTTGCCGACCAAAAGGAAGCTGGGGAGGACCTGCGTAATTACTGGCTCTCCGACACTAAGACCGAAACATGTTGGAAACATTTTATGGTACGTTTTAGCCTACCAACATGCAAGTACCGTTGGAATTAAACCGGGTGGTACACAGCATATTGACTTCCATCAAGAGGGACAGTTAACCATAGCGTCGTCTATTGTTCAGCGAGGTACAAGCACGAGCAGGGGACGGATGGGAGGATTGGTTCGGTGTTACGGGTGAATGGAGCTTTTACACCACAGAATTACGCTAAACGATATACAAAATGTAGTAATACAGTTATACATGTACATTATACATTCGAGTAACCATAAGAAGCAGGATAATCATGTGTAACTCAACAGAACGGAATAAACAACCAGTAAATGTCTTGCAGTCTAACAGGCGTTAAGTAATCACTACGGTTGTGGTTGCTGACCCATGGCCCTCGGTGTACCTTCGTCTTAAAGATTAAATGCTAGTCTACTAGTGCGGTGATATGTGGAACGACAAACTTTCCAACACCTATCCAGAGAAATTTCATGCAGGAGTAGAATTGGTTTCTATAAACGTAATAAATGTCCAATTTAACTTTTACTACGATAGGTATTGTCTTCAACTAGTTGGCACTGTGTACTTGCAATTAATAGGTTCAATGCAATTAATAATCCGATTTCGTAATTAAGGAAGTCTAGGGAGTACTCTACCACGTTGCTCCGTGCTGCCAACTCAGGTGCTGAAAGTTCTGGTGCCGGTGTTCTACGGCTTTTCTTCACCTCCAAATGCATAGTTCAAAGATTGACATGTGTTCGCACTAGCGGTCACACATCCAAACACGGACCACCGTCGGAATCGCTCAACTCCGTTGATCAATTACGTACAATCAAAACAAAGTCATTTCACGATGATATAAGGTAAAATATACGCTCAAGCTGTCCTTCGTTAATCTAACATTACAAAAAAGTATTGTATCTCAAAAGTCAGATACAACTAAAAATCAATTGCTAAGCAGTAACTTTTCCAAGGTAAAATCTCTTACAGTCACTTGAGTAACACGTGCCAAGTGTTGATAAAAGGTTCTCGTAACTGGTCACGGGTCCACGATCAGTTTTATAAATATTTGTATAGGCGAGTTTGTTTACCCGCGTCGAACGGACGACTTGTCAAACGCGTCCGCAGTGTGGAGAGCATCAATTGCTGAGGATTATTTTTGTGCCTCTCTACGTCAAATTGACACGAAAAATGCTTATTGAGATGAATGAAGCGAAGATGGTTATAAACAGGGTGATCGGAATTAAACCATATACAGAAAAAAAAATGTTTATAATCATAATCTCATTATTCAACTTACCATCCGTCTTACGCATTATTAATAATCATAAATTCTCAAACTCTCACAACCCTCCTCTAGAATTCTTTGTGTCACAGGTGGTATAGAAATAAAAAATTAAAACATTTACTACAACTCAACAGGACCCTAGAACAAATATTTATCCTTCCCATAAATGTCTGTCCTCTGTCTGAAATCAAATATTGTAACCTCAAATGCCAACTAGGATACAGATGAATTTCGTGTGTAAACTTTGGAACAATGATGCTCGATATTGTTAACTCCTATTTGATTCTCATCGTTGTAGGTGCTTGACACTCTTTAAAAAATAATTCATTTTTGCACGATAAGCATGACGGCAAGTAACCTGAAATTCAATCAGGCGAGGAAATGAGATGGCATGGCAGTTCGGAGGACGAACTCAACGAAATTACAGAGGTCCCCGAAGGTTCATTCAATAAAAATAAAGGTAGCCTTGTAATAGTAAGAGACATTACGTCTCCGATTTAAAAGTGTTACTATCATAAAATATAATAACACAATAAATGTCTAAAGTTAAATATTCAGCCTTACAGGTGCTGATGTAATGTTAGTATTTTACATAAATTAATTCAATAACGATGAAGTGATTGGCGTTGAAGGCTTAAACTACTGAAATATCATCCTAAATATTAAATGCTGTAGTTGTGCTATTGACTTGACGTGCCACCATTTTTCAAATGACAAAGATGGCGCCACCGTTCGATATAGTTTAAAAGCGAACGCTCCGGAAGCCGCGCTTCCATCATTGCTATCCGATAATTGTTACAGATATTGTATTAGAGTGTAGTGTTGGTCAGTGGTGTATTTATTATACACGCTCTAATAAAAGTTATTATAATATGTGAAAAATGACATTGCTAATGTATATATTAATACGTGAAGAGAAACCTTTGCATCCCTTTTTCCTCTGTTAGCAACAGAATTTTTTTATCATACAAACCTTATAGAATTCCTTCAGCAGCTTTTTTCCTGTATTTGTCAAAAGATTTTTTAGATGATAAGTTTTAGCTAAAAATTTAATCATCCCGCAGTGAAATCCACTTTTAAGATTCATTAAGATTATTTATATAAAAGAATACGAGTAAAATACAAAATTTACTATGCGATACAAAATACTTTATTGTACACAAAAACCAAAATATGTAAAAAAAAAAACAAATATTAAAGGCAATAATGAGCGGTCTAATTGCGAAAGGTTATATTTTGCAGACAACCCAGGGCACAGAGAACATGTGTACGGAAGAAATAGGGGTGTACGATGTACTTATAATTTACAAATACACACAATTTAGGAGTAGAGGAAGGAATGAAATTGAAAAAAAAAATCCAAAAAGAAACTATGAAAAATTATACAGTCAAAGAGATAAATAGTTCCCTTTACGTTACATTTTTAAAGGAGTTTAAGAAGTTGGTAAGGCGAATAGAAATTGGGAAAATACCAATAGTGTACAGAAAAAGCCATATAGGATTTTAAATAAAAATTGTTAGTCGTTAGGAAGGTCTACAGAAATGTTAATTGCGGAGCGGAAGAAGCGATGATTATCATGTATTGTTGACAATGAAATCGTTCTTAAGGTAAAGCGGAGCATAGTGATGATTAAACAGTACACTGGAAGAAAGTTGAAAGATTGAGAGCCAGTGAGTGATTGAGAGCCATGGAATTTGGAAATATGTTCATTTTTGGGGAACCAAGTATAAATATTCCTCTGTAACACAAGGTAGATAGCAGCATAATCAAATACTGGAAGAACCAGAGTATAGTTTTGCGCTAATTTATTAAGAATAGGAAGAAATTATTGCGACAATCGAAAAGACCCCACAGAAGCAAATATTTTATGACTCACTTCATTGATCCGCGGCGTTCAGGAGAGCCTAATCTAAGATGATATGAAGGTCTGTAACTGTATCTTCTGTCTATCTTCTTGTGTGTTTCTGTATCTTGTGTGTATGTATTTCAACACTATCGACGATTATTGGTAAAAGCTGCGAAAATTCTACTTTGCGAGGATTAAATGCTCGCGATTTTAGAGGGACTACTTAATATTTTAGGATAATGAAAATAATTTGATTTAAATTTAATAAGAAAAAGATGGCAAATTAACTGTATAGCCGTGGCGAAACTGGTCCTCTATTGTTAAAATTAACACAAGAGATTGCCAAAAAAAAGCGTTACTTTTTTTAAATTATTAATTTTTCCTGTCGTTTAATAAATAAAAAATAGAGGATAAAATCTCAATAACGTTCGAAATTAGAAAAATTATGAATTACGGCCAATTTCGATCGTTCCGCAATCAGTTGTAGAAATTGGTTTGTTCACTCTTCACGTTATAGTTACATTCTGTTAGAAGATAGAACTTCATATTAAATATAGTACAACCAAAAATTTTAATTAATAGTTATATCTACTGTTAGAGCACGTATAATAAATAAACCACTGACCAACACTACACTCTTATTGTTGTTATTGAGCGTTCGCTTTTAAACTATATCGAACGGTGGCGCCATCTATATTTGAAGAATGGTGGCACGGCAAGTCGATAGCA
>DWPT01004834.1:0-12814 GCA_018251895.1 Agathymus mariae mariae | reverse complement strand
GATGACAGAATCAATGAAAGTATAATAATGTATAAGATTACGCCTGAGAGACTAAATTATAAGTATGTAAGTATGTTCGCATATTGGAAATCTTTATTTGAATACGCCTCTTCAAATATATTCATAAGAAAAATGTCTGCAATATTATATTAAGCTAGAATTTTATTTAAATTATTTTGTAGCATAAAATGTTACGCACGAGCAGTATCTTGGTATATATTCAATCTACTGTGTGCCTTTCCGGACGAAGCCCAAACCCTGAAGTTATAAGATTGTTTACGTAACATGCATCGCATATTGAATACCAAGGCACATTTTGTTGTTGCACTTAAAACTACATACAAGTACTTACGTACAAACCTAGCCTCACTTAATAAGACTAGTCTAATGGCACTGCATACCATATTTGGATGAAAGACCAGTTACCAATAAAGCCAAAACTGGAAGTACGAGCTCCTAACGAGCGTCAGACGCTGAGGATCCTGACCTTTCGTGGAACGAAAGAAATACCAATACTTCGTCCTCTTTATCCAGTATCATTAATTTGATAAAAGAAAAATACTATTGTTATTTGTGAGCATGCCAATGCATTTACTACCATTTGTGAGTTAAAATGTCCTTGTAGAACGTTTTCTTTAAAATGGAAAAAGTTGTTTGAAAACTACTGAATGCTGGTACCTTAAACCTTTGCCGAAGTAATTATTTAGAAAGTAAAAAACGGGTACAATGCATAGCATGGCGTGCATGAGTCTGATCGTGTATAGAGTGCGATTAATATTTTTTTTTATAACAAAACAGTAACTACAATTTTTCTTGTCTGCGCTCCGTTTCACGCTGTGATATTATTGTAAATTCACGACGATATTATGACTCATATATAACATTATATGCATTTGATATTTACTTTCAAGTTTTTCCTAGATTTAGAATTAGGATATAGAAGATAAATGATCAGAGTTTTTGTGAAAATATGATATTTTTTGACATGAAGTTTCAATACAGTGTACACAACAACTTGTTTCGATGCCAGTGTTACCGAGCTACAAAACGAGTGCCCCGATTCATTGTTGGCCGGCTAAGCGTGGGCGATGCCTTTGGCGTTGTCGATGTCCACGGGCAGTGACTTACCATCAGGTGGCCCATTTTCTCGTTTGACGACTTTTTATATAAATGTCAATGATATGCAGTGTATCATAACTGTTCACAACCGATTGACGACTGGCTCACAAGCCAGTTCGATACAAATTAGGCAATATATGGTCGCTGTTCTGGTTCATTGTTCTAGTATATATATAGTTATTTATTTAAACTTTCAGTTATTAATAGACCTACCGGAATACATCAGTAGACATCTTAGTTGTATAACTCGAGCGACGGTTTCATTTCTCACAAACCAATTCTGTATTAATAATCCTGTTGTGTTACGACGCAACATGAAATCGAGCCGATCGTTTCGCTCCATATAGTCTTCCGGTGCAGAGGTGGACGTTGATAGATGGACATTCAGAGACCTGATTCCCAAACTAACAGATACAATATTGTCTCCCGGTAACATTATGGTTATTATTTCATACGACGACCCCATGGCCCAGTCGGTAATGAACCTGCCTGCCGAGCGAGGGGTCCCGGCGATTCCCGGTCGAGGCAGGCATTTATGTGACAGATAAATGTTTGCTCTCGGATCATGGACGTTGGTAATATCATATTTTTATACGTCCATGTTACCCGCAACACAGGGTATCCTAGTGCGGGAGTGTGAGTGTGTGCCTATGCTATTTTATTTATTATATTTTACATTACATAGATATTCCGATCTTCCAGCACATATTTATGTATGTAAACCTATTACAATTTTTTTATGTATAATACTAAATTGTGAATTTAATGTAAATAATCATTCCATTTCTCCACTTGTTTATTGATCTCTAACTGGAAATAGGCATAATCTACTTACCTCTTCATATCGCTTTCAAAAGCTTTTATTTTTACAATAAGGTTCTATAATATAATATGTAATTTGCCTATTGGAATTTTACAGCAACATGACGTGCGTAACTTGACGTGACGTGACGACGCATACCTTGTAGATAACGTACGATACAGATGAATATATGAATAACAAGGACGTCTGGAAGTATGAGCTGCCACTGACTCCACAGGTCAAAACTTACTTAGTAATTGTGATGTTTTTTTAAAGGTTTGCTAAGGAGTTTCTTCGTCATTTCTTCTCCTCAACGTTAATAAAGCACCTTTTCAAAACGGTGGAAGAAGCAAAAAACGACGTGCACAAGTGTATTTACAAAATACCTAAATTATTTACAGATTTTGAATATCTGAAACTGAAATAATTTTTAATTTAGGACAATTGTAATCTACCACATAAATTGTTCGAGTACATAATATAAAAAAATCTCGAGTGTTGTGTTCTGTATTGGTGAATACTAACCTCCATCGCACGTACCATGTAAGTTATTTTACATGCGGTGTTTTGCGCGATGTAAAAAACGGCCGTCGAAACCGGATGCAGCGATATTGAAAAGGTGTATTTATTCAATTTCTGCACTTTAAAAGGAGGATTATGCAAGAGAGGTGACGATACCGCCGCAGGTCGATGAGCGGACCATTACATTATCGCATGAATCACAGTTCTGTCCGACAGACTACAAACGTACATCTAAGTGATTAATAAATATAATTATGCTTAATACCAACCAAAATTTCACCGTAAAACGAAATGTTTTTCAAAAAATGTTGACGATCAACTCGGCTGATAGTTATGAAGAATGTAAATGCCCAAAAACGGTTGTAACTTTTCCGCAAGTCTCTCTTTTGTCGGATCCCAATCTCGCCGTCGACCGCAATAACAAATTCATAACAAAGCGGAAAAAGCGGATAATTGGCCGGGTCCATTAAATGTCGATAATAAGTTGCAGACAGGACATTGCGGAAATTTGCTTTTCACTCCCAATTATAAATGTAACCGTAATCTCTAAGTTACCCACGATGATGCTATCCTCGAATTAAGTACCACCGATGTTTCCTTAATTAGAAGTTGGTAGACTTAATTATTTGGTATAATTGTGTTGTACAAACTACAAACATTATAATTAAGCGTATTAAGGATTAAGATATCAATTTGATTCGTAAGGGGCTCCATGTTTGAATCCAAGTCAATTTAACCTACTCGCGGTGCACGGTGCGGACGAGGCTATAGCGTCAGGTTCCCCTGCACCACCCCGCTTAATCCCGACTACGAATAATACACCTTGTAAAATCAACCGTAAAATGTTTCAGCATGTTGTGTTCGTGTCAGATGTGTGGGTACGGTATACCTAGACACGAAATAGATTATTGCGATAAGGGCAACGACAATTAAAACTAACTTTGAGTTCAAGTTTTTCTTTAACAACACAACAACATTAATAACCGTTGAATAAAAGATAAGTGAACGCAAAAACTAGCATCTACTCGCAGTAAGAAAAATCCGCAGTGATACGTCAACGTCACGATGATAAATGTCCTATTACCACGAACTGAGGTATTCGTTTACTCGAACGTGTTGTTGCATCGGAAATGCTACTACCTAATTTTACGTGGACATGACATTCGTACAGCAAAAGTGGTATTCTCAAAAATATTTTACGATTGTTATACGACGAATGAAGACGGTCTCATGAGCTCGTAGAATAATTAAATCAGTCTTGCTCAGCGATATATTAAGGGTTTTGATGAATGGGTAACAGCAAAGGGTTTTGGGTTATGACATTTTGTTTGTTCATATCATCTGTTTTATAGGGAAATCTAGTACAAGGTTTTCTTTACGTCAAGAGCCGTCAAATGAGCAAACAAGAGACATGATGTTAAATGGGAAGCCCTTACATCCCCTCAACGATACTGTTGAGTAGAAATCCTATATTAAATGAACAAAAAAAAAATAAGGGCTTGCAAATATCAAATATAATCAGTCGTTGCTATGCCGTTCAAGATTGAAAAGCTTCGAGAATAGAATTGTTTTAAAACAATACCAAGTTGTATAAACATTTCTTGAGAAATGGGTGATTAAAATTTTTCCAAGAAAAGAGCAACGTTTTATCAGAAGTCTAATTAAGGAAATATGCAGAGAATTAGCAAGAAATTTGTATTTAAAGTGGCCTAATTGAACGTCGACATAACATCGTTAGCTTTCAAACTAAATAGGTATGTGTTGCGTGTTGTTCATTACAAACAAGCACTGGCCACCAGAGATAACGCGGTGCTGAGCTGCATGCACGCACTGTCATGAATAGTGATGGATTATCAACTAACATATGTTTAATTGACTCTGATAAAATGTTTTTATTGATGATAGTTACCAGTTATGTGAACCTATATTATTGATAGTTTTTGTATTTAATATATATATACTCGTACACTATTCAGCCTCCGAATGTTCTAGAAAGATGGGAGAAATAATTATAAAAATATAGTTTGAGATATACAGAACTGCCATCAACGACTGAAAATATAGTAATTTACATTTCAAACAGAAAACGCGGAAGGGCTCAGTCTATGAAGAAGTAAGGTATTTATGAAGAAACTACTTTCGGAACAACCAGCAATATTCAAATGCCTTATTATAGTTAAATTTGTGATTTTATTTATAATTTTGCGTAACTGCGCAGTTATGACATATATTTAAAGATGATTATATTTTTTTGCCAGTTGGATGCTGTATTTTGACATGACATAAAAAAAATCTACAGAAAATATTTTATATTACATTATACTCCGCTCCTCAATGGAGCTTTACTGATAGCATAATGCTTTGTTTGATCGCGTTGAAATCTGCCCAGAGAGCGTAAATTATATTCAAATATTGGTTCAGTCTAATACATCATAGACGTTAATGAGTGGATGGATGGATACTCAAGTTATAAGTTTTCAAAACATAAAGAAGACACATTGCGTTTACTGTCTAAATTAAGTAGTTGAAGTAGCATTGCTCAGTCCATAAACTTCGAATGAGTGGGAGCTGTTTGTATTCCCCAAAAAGGTTTTCCAATAGCGACCGTGCCTTAGTAAATATAGGCTGAGGACGCCTCTGACGAGGCAAAACGATGACCTGAATATGACAGCGGGTACCTGCTGTATTTATAAGGCTTGGGACCGGTCTCAGCGGCGGTATTTAGGTGAGTCCTAACACCACCAGCAATGAACTTACAAAGGTTGACAGTTTGATGGACCAAATTCTTATGATAATTACTTCAATTTACAAATTTCATTTTTCTACTTGTAACCTGCCCTTGCTCCGCTTTGGAAAATCTTTGACTTTGACCCATAATATAAGTTCCAAATATATCACGAATATAAATCTCATGAGTGAGTTAAGTGTTGATCAAAGAAACAGGCAGACAAATATTCCAAAAAAATAGTTTCGTCCTATATTAAAGTTTATTATATATACATAATGTTTTATAAGTGCCTCGGTATGCGGAAATTTTAACGAGATGACAAGTTAGGCCAACATATAATTAGTTCCGTCTTGTGAACTTCCCAATGGACCCATATAGAAGCAGACGGATACTTGTGTGTTCAGTCCTATAGAATATTAAGGTATAATTACTACTTTCTATGTACTGGCAAAGACAGTCTTAAGCAGATGGGAAGAAAATGTATTCCAAATGTTATGGTGAAGTGAGTAAATACCATTTCTAATGTAAGAAGTGTATTGTAAATGTATGTTAACTATACCTTTAAATAAATGACAGCCGCAAACCGTTTTTGAACAATAATTGATCTGTAACAATAAACGATACGAAAAATTAAGCTATAACCAATCTAACTAATGGAGTGTTGATAAAACTATTATCGGAGACTTGCCTTACTTAGCATCTAACACACGTCGATTCCATTCAAGCCACAGTGGAAGCAACGTAAACAAATGACAAACGGTACTTCTTAGTTATACCGATTCCAATGAAAGAGTAGTCTAAATAATTATCGCGACATAGCGAACACTAAGTAGTGTACACGTAAAAAAAAAACTCAAACAGGTACATAGTGTCTTTACAAACATATTGAGTTTTTTTTACGTAGGTACCTTATATTTTTTCAGCATGGCCTCTATTTCGTTAGGATTTGTTGTTGTAGAACATTACAAACTTCAATTAAGTATCCTAAATGCATTGCTTAATAAGTACAACGACATTAATTAACTCGTATACTGAAATTATTGTACATCAAGCTCTCGTATACATTTTATGTGTCGGTCTCACTGACACTGACATATGTACACTGAATAATTCAATATTTATAATTCTAAATACTAACTTAAGAATTGTTATCTATATTAAATATTGTAATTACACAATGGCATTGAAACTTATACTGCCATAGTAAATGTAAGCAATATAATTATAATAAAAAAAAATCTTGTAAATATTTACACAGTAAGAATCGTGATACTGTTACAGATCAAATTTGCTTTTTTATGTACTTTAATAGAAAACTTTCATGAGAGCGGTATTAGGTACCAATCAACGCAGTTTGAGTAGCAGATTGGAGATGGGCTGCCGACCGACCGGTGTGTCCATAAAATATACCGGCCGAAGGCTTCTGACATAGCTCAACGACCGCTTGGATCAGAATAGGTAGCGATAAAACAACGTGCCCTCTAAAGCACGAAAGTGCTTACAAATTATATATGCAATGTTGTAATTTAAATGTTATACAATTAATACGGATAGCTATCTGGGCTATAAGAGGATTTTCAATATTATTTGTGGCTACAATTATCATTATAGTATACAGCTAATCAAATGCGTCACACGTAATTGCTAAATAGTCGTCTCTATTATTGATAACCTTTGATTGATTATAATCAATTTGATTGTACAGTAATTTAAAACATCCTTCAATTAAATGTCCATTGGCAATTGACATCTTTCTCCCTCTTTGACATCCTTTTCTATGCATGTGGACGTAGTTACCTAACAATAATAATTGTGTTTCTGTGTGTTAGTGTGTTCTATTTAGTCAAATATTTCGTAGCACACAGTTTAACTCGAGAAGGTTGCGTTAGTTAACTGTTTATGTGCCGGATAATTATACGCGGAGATGGCGTCACCTACATCTGCTAGCCGTGCCGCACTTGAACAAGATTGCAATAGTAATTATGAATCCTAGTGTGAGGGTGTGAGTGTGTAAACGTTTATTATTATTATTATACATACATCTATATGTTAGCTTAGCAGGTTGGGCTAATACTAACTTTACAAGGTCGTCTTGATTACTGATTGAAACCTTGCATCCTTATCGACCAGCTATAAAACATTCTTAAGATGGTTGAATGGTGAAATTCAACAGTAAAGTTTGGTTTGGCGATTATCTTACTAAATTAACATGTTTAATAATTTATTTTGCAATTACATCTGATTTTTGTCTGTAAAATGAATAATAAGCACCATTATACGGAGCACTTAACACAGAGTCCGTAGAAATTTACTTGCGTGAAAAAAAATGGTAACTCAGTAACGGTGTTAGTCGTTTAATAACTAGACATAGTGGATAGGTGCATTAATAAATAACAGTATATGTATAGATACTTGGTTTTTTAACTTCCAAAAGAAGAACAATGCAATCTTTGAACGCAACTTAGCAGATGGAGGCTTCAAGGTTTCATTAGTATACCATTGCAATATAAGGATCTCCTCGTGGTATGCTCAATTACGGTCTAAACTATGTACTACCAGGCTATTAAGTGCAGATGGATGGAACATTAAGTTCTACCCGTTTTCGAAAGTTCTTGTGCTACCCTATAGTCTTTACATGGCTAAACGATAATTACTTAACCACAATCGTCGGGATCGACGGAACAATGCGCCCACCGAAAATAGAAAACGCGCAATATTTTCTTCAAATTCAAAATCATTTAATCATATAGGTATTCTGTAAATTTCTGCACGTCATTTTTTGTTTCTACTATCGTTTCGAAAAGGTGCTTTAACACTGAGCAGAAGAAACGGCGAAAGAAACTCCTTAGAAACGACGAAACTTGCCTCTATCAGTCAACACAATCAGCCATCCACTATCGACCGAGATCGAAGTTTATGAAATCGATTCACCATGGACACGAGCGGTCCGATTAGCGAATACTTTGACAAGTTTTTGCAAAAATCAAAAAGAAAAATCATACAGCAATAGGCATTTATTCCCCCCGTCTCGTATAAAGTAGTTAGCAAGGTGCGATGTTCAAGTATCGTCGACGAATGATGATTATAAATGATGCAGAGACTGTCTGAGGGCTTGTTATGAAAACGAAGGTGGGAGGAATACAAGGCGAAAAGGTTTTTGCACTAGCTATTTAAAGTCTTCCCCCGTTGCTTGAAATGTTAACGACAAATGAAAAGTTTTGTTATGTAAAGTTCTTGGAATATCAAGGATTTCTAAAACATTCATTTTTACACAAGTTATTCTTATTTTATTTAAGTGCCAAACATTGTTTCTTTCGAAACACCCGCAATTGTTAAAATAAATAATCGACACTGAATATAGAAATCTTCAAATTTCCAACAGAGCAAAAATAAATTTGGAAAAAAGCCCGAGGTCTGTTTAGAAATTATTAAGGATTTAAATTTAAAAGAAATGGCAATTTCTATAGTAGTTCTTTTGGTGATTAATATATATATATATATATATATAAAGAATATTTATTTAGACTAATTGCCTGAAACGTTCGGATCAAGAGCCAACGGTTCTCGACATTTGTATTCCTTCATTTCCAATAAACTGTACCCTGCAAGGCGTTGTAGATCGTAGACTGCGCTACCACTGCGCTGTATGTTCAGGAATGGTATTATTGCTGATATCGTATCTAATCTAATCATGCAATTAGTTTAGGGTTAGTAATCGATCTATTTTAAATAATTCAGTTGATAATTAATCTTTATTGAGCATACATAAAATAAGCCATACTACAATGGGTAGAGAAATGCTTAATAGTACTGTAATTTTGTGTGTAAGGTTATTCGGCTACATGGAAATGTTTTATACTTAATTTTCATATTCTGCTATACAGAAGAGGTCGACATTGGTACATACGAGTATATACAGTTTGGTGAATCAATAACGGATGTATAATATGGAAAAACAAATACTGATTTTGTGGATTAAGGGAGTGAAAAAACCAAAATTTTTGTTAGACACAACATGTCACATATGAAATATCTATTTCTTATTAAAAAAAAAAACAATATCACTCCAACTACTTTTCTTACTTACTTACTTAAAGCACAACTTAAATTTAAAATACCAGCTTTATAATGCTGAGCTCGGGTCTCACAATAGGGGGTTACGGCCATAATCCACCATGCTAACCGTAAGCGGGTTAGCAACATCGGTGATTAACAACGAATATTAAAGGAAATCCGTTATTTTGGTTATTAAATAATAAACGAGTAATAGAAGCAAAAATGCAAACTAAACATATTTACGAAATACTCAATGAGTAAAAGATTGTGAATTTGAAATTTAAGCGAAATTCGGAAACATTTCGGTGGTCATTAACAAGTTATATACATTCAATTTTTTGGTCCCAACACGTTACTAGCAATAAGAAAACAATCTTACAATTACATTTCCAAAATATCTTAGCAACGAACACAAGTTTAAGAAGAGTCGGATGAGTCACGCCGCGTGTGGTCTCATGCCGAGGTTGGCTTCGATCTGTAAACTGTCTAACGATAAAACATGTCAGGGCCGTACCCAAACGTTTATTTGTAATATTAGGAGAGTTATCAATGTTTGTTGATAAACATTCTCTGTAATGTGCTAAAATTTTCTTATCTCTTTGTTGTTGACATTGAGATTATAAGCAGGATAATTCGTAATTGATGCTGATGATGGTTTAATTTTTATACATACTTGTTAACGAATCTCTTACACCCCAAAATGCTATGCTAGTTACATGTCGTAGTCTCAAAATTGACGCCTTACGTTTACAAATCACCAGCACCCGGAAAAATGATTATCAAGTTGTAATCAGATGTGTAATCAATTTCACGTTTCTCATTTTGATTGTTTTAGGAATCTTTTTTCCTAGTTCTGTAAATTGGAAGCATTCAATAATTTATTTTCTATTTCATGTCGACAGATCCATTTCCCTGGATAAAAAATATCCTAGATACCCATAATATAAGTTATAAGTTTGCAAAGCACGAAAATCATCTAAATTTGATAATTGGCATTCGCGTTCTCCGTGCACAGATAAACCAAAAAAATTACCTTAAAGATGTTTTGATATCTATGTATATCGATGAAATGATAAAATAACCTACATTTAATTGTTCAAACAATATTTAATATACAGCTTCATTAAATAAATAGGTAATTTTTTCCTGGACGAGGCTAAATTAATTTTAGTGTTTGTTTATATTATTGTGTCGATGTTATGCTGATCTCAATGAGAATTTGGTGAAATTTGTATAAAAGTTGAATTGTCTTGCAAAATCGTTTCCACTTCATATTTGGTTTTCATAACTTTAGCAGTGTATTTTGTTATTGTTATTGGTTCCTATTCGCTAGCGGAGAATTGCTAGTAAATTTTCCGACCTATTCAATATCAGCTGATAATTTTCTAACATATTATGAACAAAATTTTATACAGTTATTCACAAAATCATTCAACGTTCAATATTCAACATTCAATATTGGCCGATAACTGGTCCTATATGAGTTCTATGATAATGTTATGAAGTTATCAGTAATACTCACACTATCCAAACGAAGAATGGATCATCTTAAGAAAAATATATTTTCTCATTTCTCTAAGGAGCATTTGAAACACGTGGTACGATTTCACGTCAAGCACATGCGCTGCCTTGATAGTGATGATGTGGGGAGAAAAAAATGAGCTTTGAAAATAACATTGCATGATAAAAGATCGAGAGTAACGCGGCCATTGTTTATGATGGATATAAACCGAGCTGCTTTATGCTTTCAGTTTATTCCTCAGTGAATAAACGAATAAATTATTATACTTTAGCTAACATCATAGGGATATGAAGCTTCAAAAATAAACGAGGTCGTCAAGTCATTAAATAGACTTTTGTTTTATCAAGGAAATTGCGTCTTTCGAATGAAAAGTAAATCATAACTTCTAAAAGTAGAATTTTTGTAAGTGGTCGTTCATAGTGTGACATGATTGATTTTTTTTTAAGGTGTAATATTAGGAGGAACATTTTATATAAAAAATGTGGTACCTGAAACTGATTTTGTCCCTAACACTTACAGTAGGGAGAGCCTATTAATAATTAATTTGTGTGATGGGCTGATAGCACAGTAAATATGTAAGGGAAATCGGTATGTTAGTTATGGAAGTTAGCAACTTAATTAATTGCATAGGTCACACAACTATCTATAGAACGGTCTGGGGCCTTGATCAATCATGGTGAAATTTATGATTCCGAAAAAGTGTCATAGAAAATGAAGAATCATAGTGGTCACAAGCTGCGAAAGGAAGGTAAATTCTTAGGTCAACAAAAAAATCCCAAGAGGTATAATCATTTATATCAAAAGTCAGTACTTGCCTATATTTATGTGGTATAAGGCCAAGCGGTTCTAAACATTGCAGGTGTTATTTATAAGCTTAAAACGTAGTTTTTCTAAAGTGAAGCAAGGGTGATTTGCTAGTAGATAATAAAAGTTTGATGATATTATTAGTAATCAATTTAAATAATTTTCTTAATATTATTATTTTATTACTTTAACTTCTGGTGATAGAGTTTGTTTTTAAAAAGCAGGCTAGCATCTATTGAGTGTATTGTAAATACAACAGATAAAAAAAAAAAAAAAAAAAAATATATATTACGATTTATGTATTATCAAATCATATGTATTGGAAAAACAGAATGAAATTCGTGTGATATATATAAGCTTATAAAGTTATTACTTAAGTTTGATCATTATAATATTGTATTTTGATACGAGTGACAGTTACGTGGTGTCCATTTACGCGATGTCAGATGACAGTATATTGCTTTTATCCGATTTCATTACTCAAGTAATTTGAGTTTCCTGTGGGGAGTAGGCAAGGCACCATAGGTATTTGAGATATATAGGCGTGATATCTCCAGTTGGATATAGTTGATGTATCAGGCGTTACTTGCGAAAATTAATTGTTATTAAATTAGTATTAATTAACGTTGCAACAATCCGCAAGCACAACACCAACAATATACATGCATAGAACCTCCCTCCCTCCCACTTTATGATGACTTTATTATACCAACACACATACCGTCACCAACACGTGTTTCGCTCCGGAACGGAGCATCCTCAGGATGAGTGAGTGAGGTACTCAAAGTAAATGAATACTAATTTAATCTCCAGTTTGATAGAAACCTCGGTTAATCTAGATATAAATAAGCATAAATGAAACAGGTTAATACCATTTTCTTCTCTGTAAACCAATCGAATTCCTTTTTTGTTTGTCTATGGTTATTAACGAGCATAATTTAATGATTATCGTCGAATTTTGAGCACTAGGTGAACTAAGTCATCCTAAATTATTATTGTTTTGTGTAAGCTTTAAGTAGTTTTGTTATATTAAATTCAAAATTTATACTGTATCCTCGAGCATGACGTTACATGTAATTGTAAGAACAGTTAAGAAGCATCAACAACGCCACAATATAATCTAGACTTAAACACTATCTTATGTTGGTGATCCAATAAATAAATAAAGTAAAAATAATTAAACGTTAAACGTTTACACACTCACACCCCCGCACTAGGATACCCTGTGTTGCAGCTGGCATGGACATACACAAATATGACA
>DWPT01004833.1:0-12815 GCA_018251895.1 Agathymus mariae mariae | reverse complement strand
GAGTTCGAACGAGCCGAGTCTTAGTGGTCTTGTGAATTCCGTAGCTTGTCTAATATTTCATTCAACTTGTAATCTCAAACACATGTCTTAACAATTTACAAAATATGTCGAACGTGACCCAGATTATACTGTAATTCGATGTATTAAAACTTGCTCCTTCCAAGTAGGATTTTGTGCCATAAAAGTAATAAGGTAATTTTCAGCGTATAACTTTGAATAACATATGAAAATGCATACAGTATTTTTGAAATTTCATAGTTTTACAGTTTAATTTACAAAATACCTAAACGATTTTGAATCTCTAATATAATTATACTTTGTTGGCAGTATTGGAAATGTAGTAGTCTTAAGTTTTAAACATTTTTATTTTTATTTCAACAGCTAGCGAATAAACAGGCAGGTCTTCTGGTAGTAAGTGATTAACTTAAACTCACCTGAGCTCAGAGACTACCTATGTACTATTCCCAAAATAGGAGCTGCACCAGAGCTGCTAGCCGCTGGATTAGATAGCTAGCTAATCGTCTCGTTAACTGTGTCCCAAGTGTGCCAACATTGAACGGTTAAGAAAAAGTGGAATATAGCAAATTTGGTAATGAAACTTGCAGACATACATAAGTATCCATACATACATAAGGGTGGTATAGCTCAACAACCGTTAACAGGGTCTAGGACGAATCGCTTTTTTATTTGTTAGCAAGGGAGGTCGGCTTCCTTTAAAGTTTTACTATTTGGAGGGTACATTATTTTGGATGAAAATATCGTATATGTAAAGTGACGATGATATTCATAAATTATGTATCAATTTGTATAAATTCAGATCTATATTTTTTGTTAAAATGAATTTGGACTGTGTTTGAAATAATTGCCACCTACTTATCTAGCCACCTACTTCTATTTTAAAAGATACATATTTAGGAGAACAGCGTCGGGGCGGGTTGCTAGTAAATTATAAAGTTAATTCATTAAACGTTTTGAAATGCTAACGAATGGGAAGTTATATCGATTTAAATTTGAGTTGTTATTGAAGCCCAGCTAAGGTTTAATAATAATGATAGGTCCCACTAATAAAAGGAGGTTGTAAAAGTCTACATGTGCAAATACACACATTGATATATAATGTACCATCATTATAAATTATCGAAATAATTCAACCCGAAAATACTGAGTAGTAAATCAATCGCAACATGTGACGTACAGAGTAATTTATCAAACAGTGAATGAGTGAGCGAAAGTAGATTTATATGATAAGCCTTTTATTCTCATTGTCCGTTATTTACTTTTCAACGTTGTATAGATCGGAATGGGTATTGTTCTTTCAATCGTAGTTATCGATGACTTTTTGAGTCTTTACGATGATATAAATTAAAAATTACAGACTGTTGTTCAGCGCTTACCTTTTTAAATCTTTATGAATATTCACGAATATAACTTAATATTAAGTAATAATTTGATAATATTATCCTTCCGTAAAGCCTGGCTAGCTGCCACCCGTCTGCTCGAGTCTGCCGCCAAACGACTCGTGTTCCAGGTGGGGGCTTGAGTGCCAGTGCTTACTTTTTTTATTCTTTCTTGGCCAACGACGCGTCGGTGATGCCTTTGGTGATACCAATGTCCATCGGCGACGGTGACCACTCACCTTCTTGCGTGCTCGTCTATCGGCTAGACAAATAATAAGAACATTTTAAATGTATATGTGAGTGCATAATGAAATTTGACTACATGTACAATTATTTGCTCAAATATTTACACTTACCTATATTAATTATTATATTACGTAGTCTACACAATATATAATGTGTATGTACAATTTCAATTATTTCCGAGCATAATAAAGCGCGAGGTTCTGAAACACAAAATTTATTTTATTTTTACCCACAAATATAACGCAACACGAAAATGCGAACAACTTTTAAAGCACTCACAATTGAAAAGTGGCACAAAGATCCGAAACTCCATTCGACGCGATCGTTTTAAATCAAGCAGGAAAAATTACTTGGAGCAGTATTGAGTTCGCTCAAAACTTTTCTCTCTGCTCTCATCCTCATTATATTGTGTTCACGTCTGGACTGGGGGTGAGGTTCAAGTGATGTGCTCACGCTACTGCTTTTGATGAAAAATAATATTTATATGTGACCCAAAATGTATTACCATCTATATGAATACTAATTATTTTTTTTGTAATTCATAAAAAGTAAGTATAAAGTTCGTTACAATTTAAATATTACTTATTATGTTACTCAATATTTAATTAATATTATTGTTACTCAAATGTGATCTCTTTGTACGAGTTAAAGATGCTTGAAGACATTAAACATGACTTCATACTCCATGATATTCATAAATATTTAGAAAACTGCTGTTGAACATAGTTCACAATATGAGCTGGTAAAAAACCATTAGTTTCAGTACTATACGAGTAGTTGTATTAATTAAAAAAACACTACATTGATTTCTTAAATATTAGTTTTATATTCAAATTAATATTTTTATTTGTAACTATTTAAGTAATGTAAGCAATGAATCAATAGATAGAAACATAAATAACTTATCTCCAGTGTAACTTGAATGATTCCAGTAACTTGAATGGTTAATCAAATATTACAACCGTGATTCACTAAATTTAATAAAATCGAGAACTCAGGGCACGAAAGATTGACCTTTAGTTGTCAAACTACCATTATATGACTGAAGGACAAGGCTGCATGCAAATAACTAGCTCTGTGCAGCCTTATTAAATATTACTGGAACGATGTAATTATTAAAATTTGTAAAAAACCATTTATTGACGAATATCTTTTGCAGTTTCTTCTCTTCTATGGGCTTTTTGAAACTGTAATAGAATATAAAAAGATGTATCAGTGTTACTGATATAAGTAAACTGATTATATTTTGCATTCGAGTGATATAGTTTGATTTTTTTTATAATGTATTAAAAGCTATAATTTGAATACTATTCAATTTAAAGTGTCTACCTCTTATATATTGCACCGCGCGCAAACTGTTGAAGCGAAGCGGCCGACAGGGCGACTCTGCTTCAATCTTATTTTTACAAGCACGTCTCAACGAAACATCAGGTTTTTATTGCCGCACAAGTTCAGGTGGCGATAGGCCACTTGAGAATTCGTTCTATTGCGATATGTTTGTTTTTATTATTAGTGAAATTTAACGTAATGTTTTTAATAGTTTTCCATCCACGTAAGTGGTGCTATAACTTAGAATATTTCAGTTTCTTGTTAGGAAACGTTTATTGTACGCACACAAATGTGTTTGTTGTACCGCAAGTGGAATACTTGAGATCTACGGAGACTCCAGAACCGAACGATCTGCGTGTGTCGGAAATTGTACCTGGAAAGTTGGGGTCAACATCTATCGGGCAATAAGCTTAGTGAATTATACTTTATTATTAATAGTAATTATTATCACTGACATTACTTAAATATTTACTAACTAAAATAATAATATGAAATTAAAAGTAATACTCGAAAAATTAATGTAGGAAATAACAATTTTGTGGAATTAAAATTTTTATTGTGTAAAAAATAAATCCCTTTACATAGACAATACATTCAAATCCCATAACTTTATGTTAATGTACGTGTCTGTCTGTCTTAATGTTGGTCTCAAAAGGGATCTACAAAACCCTTGCGGGTCATATTCTAACTTGCGTATTGTAATAAGAACTGACGTTTCACTGAGAAAAATAGAGTAAAAGGTTTATTTAATCTCGACCCAAAGTCTCTCTAGTGTATTTTTACAAATAATAATATTACTTTATTTACTTATCTATTTGTTTGCACCGACACAGTGAATACTAATACAAGCGCAACAGAAAAAAAATACCATTACAAAATAATGTCACCTCAATTACAGGTGCGAACCAACTACAGTGAACAGCGATTTTAAAAAGATAATAAATAATAATAATAATGGTTCATGACACATAAATTTGATAATTAAATTGAATATAACAAGCACATAACAACGTAATTTTTAGAACGATAAGATATCACAGTGACATTAGTAGTATGATTTTGTAAGTTCAAAGAGGCTGTTAGCTTAAATGGTATTATAACTCGTATTGTAGCTCAACAGTATGAAATTAAATGAAATGAATTTCGAAGTTGGTTTTTACAAACATTTATCGAATATCAAGCTACGCCATCGCTTCAAATCTTAAAATGAGGCTTCAAGACTTGGCGATTTTCAATATTCAATGATGGGGTCTTTGGACGTGGAGTCCGGGTCTTATCCATGATAAAATACACAGGTTTTGCTGTTAAAAAGAATACTTTCTTTAAGTAACATACGACCTTATCCCGGGGATAGGGCTCACTATGTTTGTTGTTTATGTGATAGGGTATTGTTTAACGTAATTAAATTCAGAAGGTTAATATGTGGTTGTAAGGTTTCTTTCGAACTTGGCCAGCAATAATGATAAAAGGTGTAATTTCTTGGTTTGATAACCTCTGTTGGATAGCTATCAAAGAAATAAGTAATAACAATTTTAATACATATTCAATTATTAATGATTATTAAGTTGTTACTTAGAAATGTATTCTATGGAGAATAGTTATGGAATGTCACTACAATTTTTCTACGCCCACGAATCCTGCCACGTAAAGTAGTCTCCAATAAAAAATACATCAATCATAAAGAACCCGGTCTCGCCATAATATTTTATTCTTTCAAGATTTTGTGAATTGTATAGACATGTTTCTTTTGTATTCAAGGCTTTGTTAGTCAAAAAGCTTTTAAGCGTTTCAATTCTGTTGTAAGTAATTGAGCTGCTTAAGAATCTTTATAGCTCACAATGAGAACATCTTCCAGAACTATAACGTTAATTGAATAAGATATTTTTATATTCTTCTGACTGTCGTTTATTAACAACATTTGTTGTAAAAATTAAATTTAATCGTGTAATTAAAGATATTATTAAATATTTGTCTTATTTTTAGTGCTTTCGTAAATAATTATCAAAATAGATAATTTATATATTATAATACTCTCACCTTTTCTTAGATACCAAGATTTTTATGGTGCCAGTAATTTGGAAATAAAGTTGGAAGGCTCAAGTTCAACACGTACGCGCAGACCTCTAAAACACCCTTTAATATATTGCGAATTGATACGTAAAGAGGATAACAGTTTCAATTATACGATCTAACAGAGTCGAAATGGACCAAATTGTGAAACAACAATCTGCTTTACAAATAAACTATTGAAGTGGACATAAATTCACTCGCATTGTACTTCATTGTACTCGCATTAAACATAAGGTATTTCAGTATTCTACAATTACAAGAAATGGAAACTTATGAAGTTATCGACATCATTAATGAACACATTGTGCTATTAATGATGATTTGCAAAAGGAATTAATTCGCAAACGGAGCGGGCAAAAAGGAAAAGCGAATTGCCGACTTTCATTAGCCATTCCCATTGTTCCGACGCACAAGGATGTAATTAATTTCCTTGCCCAAACCAAATATATTGAACTTTTACTTTTTCTAGCAAATTCATTTTCGGTTTGTCTTTGTTTATAGCTTTGAAGCAATTTGTAATTTTGTGATTTTCACAATATCTTTGCTTTTTTCTGAATAATGATCATCCTTTTCTAGAAAATGTGGGTGAACGAAGGAAGGTCTATAATAATGAGAGTTCTAGGAAATATTATAAATACTTTTGAAAAGTACGATTACAGCCTCGCATCAATAACTAACTTGTAACTAATAATTTTAGTAAATGGTAATAATTAACATTTTAAAGTCATGTTCACATTATTCTCTGAAGTAATCATTTACTTTATAATCTTTATGAATCGTTTAATTAAGTAAGCTTGTACGCAGATCAAACTTTTAGAATTACGTGAGTATCACTTGCTTCAGTGAAGGAAAACATCATGAGAGCTCCTTAATGATTTCAACAAATCTGAACTTGGCCACATGGCGTACTATGGCTTTAACCCCCCTTATTGCGAGAGAACACCTGAGCTCAGTAGTGTGACAATTATGGGTTGACCTGTTGTCATAAGATCTACAATGGGTGCTATGCTAACGTCAAACCGCAGTGACATTACAAGGGTGACCTAGACCATGAAGTGGACCGCTATAATTTATTCATTCCATTCCTCACTAAGAAAAATTCAGCGCCCGAGCATACGCTGACATTGTTAAGTTAAACTATTCGTAGTTAGTCCGCAACGAGAGGTCGTTGCAATAATTTGTCTAATGGCCGTGCACTCGCCCCTAAACTCCGTTTATTGTTTAATTGGAGACGGTCTACACTCCTCCTGTGCACTGAATTAAGGCTTTGCTATTCAACAGCTTTTACACTTCGGAATCGAAACAAAATTATTCAAAATTATATCCGCTATTTGTATTTCTAGGTAAAGTCCAAGTTTTAGGGGAAAATACTCATTCAATTAAGCTCTAGTTTATGGTACATTCTCTGAATGATTCCTAGTGAAAAAGCTAGTTTTACTATTAAGAATAGCTATTGCGAAGAGTGACAAATCTCAGGTACCTACTTTATGTTAGAATATTCATGTAATTTATCACTAACATACTAGATAACTGTGTAATGATACAGTTAGAGGATCGCGCTTGTAAGCTCAGCAGGGCTCCGCCCCAAGATGTAAATTAGGCAGAGGCGTAAATTACACTGTATTTGCAGGACAGATCCTATCAATTTACAGGACATACTTCTATGCTAATTGGTGGGTCTCGAGCGGACTGAGGTTGTTAACAGCTGATCACGGTAATATCACATAATCTCTGTATGATGGAACGGTTACGAAATAATTGTGCTGCCATTTTGGTATGTCCAATTCAACATATGCGGCCATACTGTTTATTTTTAAAAGAAAAGGTTTTTCTCCATCTTTTTAACTGAGTTTAAAAAATGGAGAAGATTTTCAATTCGTTAGTATTTATTTGTACTTCAGAACTGATGTGGAAAATTTCTTCTTTGTTTGCGAAGGTATTTCGGTATATTAACTATTTGCCTGTTTTTTATATATAAAAGAATTTTATATATAAAAGTTATGTTACGAGAAAATGCAAGATATATAATTATTCCGAAGCTACGGTGTACAGACAATTAGTAAAAAAATTGAAATTATTTAATGTACAGTATCTGAAAAACATAACTAAATACAAAGGACGGAAATGGGTCCGACGAGCGCTCTGTTAAAAACTGTGAGGTTTTGTACTTCATAATATTTATTTATTTGAGACAGCATCCATTAATTTTATTCTTTCGTGTTGTAAGCACAAAAAGTAAACCTTTTCATCATTTATCCATAAATAACTCATAGCTTTAAAGTCCAGGAACTACTAGGTTTAATTAAACTCCTACGTAACATCTTCACTTCCATTTAAAAGCGGACCAACCGCTACAAGTTCTAAGTTCCCCAGTACTAACTCTAATCGATTTCTTTGCCTTTTACAGCCATTTTAAGTAAGCTAAGTAACTGGCAGATACAAAGTGTTGTTAGGTTTACATAAAGGTAAAATTATTTAAACTGCCTCACGTTTATTGTATCTCTCTATGTTACATACACGACTGGTACATTTAAAAAGGGCGTCAAAAATGAAGCTTACGTCTTTCGCAGTAGATTGTGGGTTATTACCCATTATCAGGTCATCACTCCAGCACACGAACGGCACCATATCAAATAAAGGAGACCGTTAATCGTTTATTTCTTTTTTAATCCAGTACGAGGCTGAGGCCCGACCGTGTGTGGAGTACTGTTGTCGCATCGTTTTTAATTTTTTATGTAAAAGAAATAATAATAATGGCCGACAACCGAGCAGACGAGCCACCTGTAAGTGGTCACCGTCGCCCATAGACATCAGCAAGATCAAAGGCATCACTGATGCGTTCTCGGCCAGGAAATGAAGTAACAAAAAAAAGTACTGTCTCTCATGTCCCCATCCGGAACACGACGAGTCGTGCGGCGGCTGACCCAAGCAGCAGGGCGATAGCTAGCCAGGTGGGCTTCACGGAAAGATAACAATACCAGGAATAATACTAATGACTTAACAATAATAGTAATAATAATATTCCTTACGCAAAGCCCTACCAGCAATCAGGCTGATTTCTGTTGTCTCTTACGACACCCTGTTCTGCCAGCGTGGGATTAGGGGGAGTGTTTCCTTTCCAATTAATAGCTTAAGAGTGGTCTAAATTGATTGTACTTAACCGGCTGTGCTTCTGTGGACTGAAAACGAATATCTATATACATGAAGTAATATTTCAACTTCTAGTCTAATAACTAGCTACATAAATGTTTAGTTCTAAAAAGTGCAATTTAAGTATTGTAAGAATTACCTTTCGAGTTTCTTTTCCTATAAATTATTATATATTTTCAATACCAAAACATGTAAAACTGAGAATGATAATCTTTAAATTTTATCTATAATGCGGCCGTACTAAAGTAAAATATGTAATTTTTTTACGTTACCATACTTCGTTGGCCAATACCGTGTTTCATACGTAGTACGCGCTCTGAATACATCCTGAACTAGTGAGCGCGCCACACGTCAGACTTACGGGGTGTTCGACGCTAATCGGTGGGCCGCCCGAGCGAGCCGCAGTTATTAACACCTGATCCCGATTATAACAGATAATTCCACTTTAATGGAAATTGTAATGGGATTGTTCTGCTCATGGGATATCGAAAATCGAAATGATTTCCAAATTCTAGATAATACTGTAACATTTTGCCTTTTATTGCTTATATTTATGTGTTCATTACATATAAAATTAAATGCCTAGTTGAATAACAGTAAGAACTGACAAGTTAAATGTTTGAACCTGGAACTCTCATCGAGGATTTAAATGTACTGATTAATAAATGTACTGTACTGATTTGTGAATTTTCGACGTTATATTCGTGTTACAATGTAATTATTTAGTTATCTCAAATTATTACTTTTGATTTCTTTGTAAGATGAAATATTTCAATGTGTTTTAAGGTAGAACCGACCAGAAATTAGCAGTAGAAAATTTATTAAATAATACTTTGATTGTGACCTACTTTTGTACGAATTGGTACAATTATTGTTATTTATCTACACTAATAATAAAATTCTAACTGATCGCTTTCTGGACATGAACGATTATGATTAAAAACATTGTTAGGGGCATTTATTAACGCAATACAATCCAAACAAATAGATGTTAGAACTGTTTGCCTGTGCGTTTGTTCCCGTTTATCTCAGAAACGGCGTAACCGATTTCGTTCTGGTTTTCACTAATGTATTGCAGTAAGCGTCACTTAATACTTAAAGTATTTATTATTTGATAATAATAATAATAATTTAACTGCAATCCGTCGATAAATTAAAAAATTATGAATTAATATATGTATTTCTAATTTACAGAACGAGAAAACCCCAGAAAAATGCATATGCTTAAGGTAATTTTTCCGAAGTGAAGCAAGGGTATTTGCTAGTTAGGATAATATAAGTATAGTATAGGTGCTAGCTGTTTGTTATCGTTGATTGGTCCACCTGGTGTCATTTTACATTTTAATTATTACATTATCATAACTCATTTGAGATAAACTGATGACGTATGTATAGTCATTAGCAGATCATTATGTATTCGATATGCTTTGGCGGTTCGATTTTATTTTCTTTCTTATGTTTATACCGAGTTTCTAACGCATTCACTGATCACTTCCGACCATATTTATTTATTTCCCTTGAGGTACTGTGTATGGAAATCCATTATTTTACATGACGGATCCCCAGTAAGGTTCAACATGACATTTTCCGTTCAAACATTTTTAAAAATTCAATATATTTTTGAACCTTTGAGAACGATTATTTATTTTTTATACGGCAATCGCCGTCATATATATACAGGGTGACTGATAAACACTTGACATATTGATAAAGAGGGTACACAATTCTCGCTCTTGTTTAAAAGATAAATGCTTAAAACTTGATCTAATTATCCAATAAAAACAACAAGTGTGGGCATATGATTTTAAACTTATATCATCCCGACATAATACAGTTTAACTGTAACTGGTACTCACGATTTTCGTGTTTTTTTTACCGATCATGGCCACGGTGAGACCATGTTTCACGTAATTGAATCGAAATATCGGTAAAAAGGCAGAAGTCGTGAGTAAAATGAAAAAGTGTTGACACTTGACACGCGGTTTAAAATCGATAAGCCTGTGGCGATGCTTTGCGGCGCAATAGAAAACTTTGGTTCCCGCTCCTTGTTTTCGTATGACGTATTATTACTTATATGACGTAAACGTGACGTCTTTACGTTTTCAAAAACGCCGCCCAAATACCGTTAACCCTGTTCACGCGTAGCAGGCGCACACGTCCTCACATTTCCATGTTTTTGGATTGGATTAAGGGTTTCTTGGCATTTTATGACGAATTATTTAAGTACGATTAAGATTATTGATAAGAAGGACTATTGAGGTATGATGTGAGGAATCAATGAAACGCTTTCGATCGGGTTGCATTTGGTCACAAAGTTTCTTCTACCGAAACTTGTACCAAAAGTTTTGAGTACTACTACTGCCTTTTAAAGAAAATCTGATAGCAAGCATCCCTTGGGGTGTAAGACTCTTCATGTACGACGGGACGCATGTGTATCTCTCAGTCACTACAAGCAAAGACTTGAATTCATTAGGTTGTTGGCTTATTAGTCTACCTTTTCAGGCGAAATTTAATGGTATTTCTTGAAGTATAAGTTTCTTCAGCAATGGGTCGTATGCCATCAATTTCTTTACCATGTGACTAGACACGAAGTAACTAAAAGAACTCTAGTCAAAAATTTGCTTCTAGGTTAAAAATAAATTTCTGATATATGGCCAATTAATAGGCCAATGAGATAAAACTGTTTATAGTTTTAAAAAGAAATACAAAACCTATCTACTAAATTCCCAAAAAAACACTTGTGTAACATACACACAACATATATTAAAAAAAAAACTCTCACCCCTCCACACACAATCTCTTTCATGCACACAAATACATAGAGATAGGGTGCACGCACATAAACGCATACATTAACACACCGCTACATAATTTCACCAGTGAAGGGCAATTTCATTTCATAATACTGATAACACACACATTTAATTTTTCTCACAATGTTTTATTCATCTATTTTTATTTTACCTCTAGTATATTTTACGTCACCAATTTAATTTAATTTATTTTCATTGTTTTTCTATCCGCTTGTGTTTATTTTGTTATATTAATTTTGTTTCATTAGATATTACTTATTTTACTTTGAACGATTGGTATGAGCTGAAAACCAGTAGTCATGGTTCGCTACTGCTCCATGACGCAAGCTGAGTGTAATCCTTTTTCGTAATTACATGTCGTAACATACCTCCTGTGTTATTTGTAGTCTTGTGTTTAAAATTACGAAATAAAAAAAATGTTTCTTTCTTTCTTTCAATTCTGTGAAGCTAATGAATGAAATAATGAAAATTTAAGTGAAACTGATGTTATTTCTTTGAAACCAATATAAACCGACTTGTTACGCTGGAATTAGCAATAATTTTAGTCTTCTACCGTTTACTCTGCACAACTTACAATCAAGATTTCCAGTAATTACCAAAATCCAATTAACATCTAACATACACCAATTTACTAGTGTGTAAAGACCGTCTCATATTCCAATTCATTCGAAATACATATCAACTTAAACTCGAGGAATAACTGCCGTAATTACCATCGCGCCCCGTAATCAGAATTTTCTAAGCGTTAAAATTGTATAAATTAGTAATAAATTTTGCGAGTGAACATCAAAGCGAAAATTACTTGTGTTTTCTTTATGATTTCGCGTTGTATGCAAAGATATTATATAAATATCATGCTTGTAGGCGACACGGAATTGGCTTAAGTTACAAGCGAACTGATTATATGAAAAAAAAAAAATATCGAAGTCTGTCTAAAATGTCATTAACGAACTAGCAGGTGACCCTCGCTTCGCTCTAGAAAAACATCGACCTACACTTAGAAATAGCACCTACATTGTTTTAGTACTGTATTTTTTTCGTTGTCTTAATAACAAATTATAATATTAATTTATAACTTTTTTATTTTTGGACGGATTGCAATAAAACGAACTTAAGTATTAAGTGATGCTTACTGCAATATATTGTGTAAACCAGAACGAAATCGGTTAAGCTGTTTCTGAGATTAGCGCGAACAAACTAATTCTACGAGTATAAACCTATATTTTAGTTACATACCAATGAAGAATGTAAAAATATTATATAAATAAACCTCCAAGATTATTCTTATTCCAAATGTTTCCATTTGCTGTTTCTTAAATATGGGCTTTATGCTCCCAATCATGGACGTAACATCGCCGGGTACATATCCCAACGTGCTGCTACAGTTCGAACCAATGAAGGAGTTTGTAGTGAATCGAGCTCTCTGAATTTCACCTATAGCTTAATGTACCCTCAGAAGTATGGCAGATCTCAAGGAATTTTACAACTTGCAATCACTTGTAACTGACACAAACCGACAAAGATTTATTGATTGAAACAATTGAAAAACAATGAATCAAAAAAAAATTGATTATTGAAACATTCATTGATGAAGATCTGAGTAAAACCCTCAGCATAATCAATAATGGGTATTATCTGAGATTAGATGAGAGCAGAATTAACTTTGTTTTAAATTATAAAATATACTTAATTCCTGTTAATTTTTGACTCATTTCAGTAATATGTTGTAGTATTTAGGTATTTGCATACTTTGTATCTTTTATAATATTGCTTTGGTAAACTTCTTTTATAATTTCCTGCACCTTTTATT
>DWPT01004832.1:0-12815 GCA_018251895.1 Agathymus mariae mariae | reverse complement strand
CCTGATGGAAAGTGGTGATGAAGTCATAAGATGGTGAACGCATTAACTTACAAGAGCCTATTCACTTGAATGCATAAACAGATTTAAGTGCACGGATGTTTAGTGGCAGTGAGTTCCAAAGTCTGCCTGTTTGCACCGAGAAGGAGTTGGAATAGGCACAGATTTTATGGATTGGGTAACTAAGAAGAGTCTTGATGTGGGATCACGTAGATATTAGGGAAAAACAGGATTATCATTATCATTTACTGGGTAGAGAAAGAATACTTAGCACGATAATTAGAATTCAATAGTTTTGCTCTACCCATATTAATTATTTAAACGTCAGTGGAGTACATTTTGTTTTGATTTGAAGAAGATAATTTACTTTCTTAGCATGTATTTTAAGATTAACAGTGACGGGATGTAGTGTCTTCTCTTTGAATATCACTCGGTAAGTGCGTTTAACATCTAATTACCGTATGTGGTAAATAGTATATTTCACTCACGTTCAACGCTGTATACCGAACACTGCTTGAGATTCTGTAACACGTTTCATCTCAATCCCCGCTGGGTTAACGTATCCAAACATCTCCATTAACTATATTAATGATTGTTTGAGTGTAAACTATAAATTCTTTGAGTGTAAACTATAACTCATTTAAATTTGTATACAGCGGACATACATAAATAAATAAACGTTTACACAGTCACATCTGTATCTAATCCATCTCTCACGAAGCCGAAGAAATAATTCGTTTTAAGATAGCATAATCTCCCTTCATTTTTCTCAAAGCCGCGCTGATCTGAGTAAAATTAATAAACCACAGCGAAGTAACCACCATAAAATATGTACAAATTATAGCGGGGTCGTTGAACTTCGACAATTTATTTACGATGTAAACTTTTACAGCCCAATAAAAATTTTCACCCGTTTCCCAGCAATTAGGTGATTGTGCGGCAACAAATTGATGTGCCGGCTTATATTTTACCGCGATGTAGCCAGCTGATTAATTTACGGTCTAACTTTCGTTGGCTTATTTCTGTGTTTATATGAAAAATGGTAAAACGAAGGGCTCTGTCTGTTAAGAGGCCAGATATTGAAGATTCTCAGAGAAAAGGCAACAACCAAAAATATTAAATACTAGTAAATTGCCCTCGCTTCGCTTCAGGAAAACTACGCCTTACATTATTTTAGATAAATTTATAACTTTTTATTTATTTATGGACGGATTGCAATGAACCAGACTTTAAGTATTATGTGACGCTTACTGCAATACGGTAGTGAAAACCAGAACGAAATCGGTTAAGCCGTTTTTGAGATTACCTGATACAAACACACAGACAAACAGACAAGAGTTCTAACAACTATTGTATTGGGTTCTATTGCGTCAATAAAGGCCCCTAATCATGTGTTTTTTCATATATCGTTTATGTACAGAAAGCGATCAGTTAGAATTTTATTATTAGAATAGATATAGATAAATAAAAATAATATTACAAACAATAATTTAAAAGTACCTTCAGGTATCCAAAGGGCGGCCTTATCGCTACGATATTATTCTTTACTAAATAAATAAATGCAAATATTTCACAAAAAACGGGCATATATATATGTACAGTATATTTATTTTCAATTCACACCAGTACGAGTAGCATCAGCATCAGGTACAAATTAGATGTATGACAGAAAGTAATCACAAATGTACTTATCATACTTCATATACAAAATTGGCTCTCAATAAAACTCAATGAAAATTATTACGTAACAATAAAAAAGAATATATATACATTAAATAGTGAAAAAGTTACATTATTTTTGACAGAGAAGAGGTTATCTTGCTAGTGAAGCAATACTGCAGAGACTGAGTTGAATCACTTGCCATCTTATTATTATCACGATACCTTTTTTTATTTGTTGCCAATATTCTGTCACTACCGTAGCCGCAGGTGCATTTAGTTTTGATACAATCGTAGTGTACAATATAGAAACAAGTACGATTTAGGTAAGTTTCTTTCAATACGGCATTCGTGCAATAAAGCACAAGACATAAATCATTCTCGTTCCGAAAACGTAATCAAGATGGAGTTAATTACTTGTCGAAAATTTCAGCCTTGAAAATCAATTCAAACCCTTTTCAAAGACAACAACTTGGGCAAGTTAGGAAACTTCAGTGGCTTTTATTGAATGGAAATCATGTCGTAATGTAAAAATTGATATCTGAAATTTACTGAGTACACGATTAATTATTCAATTGTAGGTATAATGTCAAGATGTTTACATTGTTTTGGGTTAAGGAAATTAATCCGTTATATACAGTCATATTACTATTCAACTTTGTCAATTTTACTATGATATAACACACACACATTAGTTTCCATACAGTCATTCGTTCTGTTTTGCGTTTTAAGTTAACTGGATGAAGTCCGTAAGGCTTGATTATAGTTCTCGCAAAATTCAAGCAGAAAAATATTTTGTCTATTTACATTTCACATTATGGTAGAGATCTTACCAGGGCTTGACCTGACCTCAACGGACTAAATTTTTGTAACAATTTACGGTTCCACAGCTGGAGGGTAGATCCATAAGCTCCTCCTAAATAATCGAAGTTTTACACTTCTTTCTCGTTAAGCACCGCGTCGGTGATATGTTCAACGTTGATGAGGTCTGTGGGCGACAGTAATCAGTTACCATCAGCTGCTCCGTCTGGTCATTCTTGAAGTATAATTATGAAATTATTTCTATTATAGTATTTGTTCGTGTCTCCAGGTGTTCAGGGACTAAATTGAAACGAGCGGACTGTTTGAAGAATTTATAATATCGCATCGCGAGCGGTGTGCTGCCTCGCAGGCCGCCGTAGGTCGAGTGGCGCGACAGCGATCCCCGCCCCGCGCCTGGGCCGACGCCGATAGCTCGCGCGACTCGTTCACGCGAACAGTATTAATATATTATATTATTAACAGAAACATCGCATTCAGACTTGTCGTGAAAATGAGCGACAACTGCATAGTTTTAATGACGTCTTCAAATATCTGTCGTAGTGGGGCAGCCTAAGTGATTCCCCCGAATGCCATGTTGGCAGAACAGGATATCGTAAGAGGCGACAGGAGCCGGTCTGCTTGGAGGTAGGGCTTTGCGTAAGTTATTATGTTAAGTTACAATTTTATTATTAAGTCATGGATATTGTTATTATTTTTTCGTGAAACCTGCCTGGCTAGCGCTAGCTACCACCTTCCTGGTTGAATCACCCGCCAAACGACTCGTCGGGTCCCTCCTGGGGGCTTCAAAGCCAGTATTTTCTTTGTTTCTTTATTGGCCGACAACGCGTTTCTGACGCCTTCGGTGTTACTAATGTCCATGGGCGACGGTAACCACTTACCATCACGTGGTTCATTTGCTAGTTTGTCGGCTATTTACGTCAAAATAAAATGACAAGTTAGTTATACATCGTGATTCCACAGTTGTTTTATGTACTAATTTAAGAACTCCTTAATGCAATACAAACAATACCGTAGTCGTAAAATCATGACCTTGGTTAACCTTGGCTCTCCAGCAAACAACCTCACCGGCTACCAACAGGTTTTACGAAGCATTTTATTGCCCGGGAAATCCTCTAGCATAAGCTTTAAGTTTCATCACAGTCGAGTTAAGATAAGCTAACAATATACTGTTCTGTTGTTCACAGATTGTTTTAATAAGATAACAATCTAAAACAATCTGTGAACAACATAACAGTATATTCTAAAGAAAAATATTATAATGAAATATTTAAATTAATTATACTTATATTTAGGGAAAGAGGACGTTAAAATCACCATGCCCCACAGTTCCCGATATTGATGTCGAACAGCATAATGAATGTTCATATTAAAATCATAACATGTTAGTACATCATTTTCAAGGTAACATTCTAAGGAAGATGTTATCTCCGTCGTAAATTAAAAAAAAAAGCTTTTATGTGATTTTGTAAATAAATGAATAATATTTGAATATAATTTACATTAATCCTATTATAAAGTAAAAATAACTAAATACTACAATTATTCGTTGCCTTAAAAGAGAGCAGATCGCTTGATAGGAGATCTAGTTATCAAATGCATTTTTCTATTCGAAGCCCAAACCATTTTCGATTTTAGAAAAAAGGTAAACTTTTTCGCATACTCCACAGGGGATATTAATTGAGGAGTCGCTTGGTTGTTGGTTAGGTGTAACGTATCCGACTATCTTTAGTCTTGTACAGATTTGCGTATTTCCAATCTAACGAATAATATGATTAGTTATCGTTTACATGCCGTTAATAAGAAACATGCCCATAATAACAGTTCAACGAATTGTCGAATACAAATACCCAATAATACGAAACCGTCGGTGATCTTGCGGGATTGAAAGCTTAGCGCGTAGTGTTAGTGTGGGATTAAGAAGCGGAAATTGGATAGTAGTCTGAGCAGTTGGAGGTGGAGCGTAGAAGTTAATTTATAAAAGGATAATAGGGCAAAGACCTTTATAACGTACATTGATATTGAATGGCATCAACTTATGAACGGTTGGCTGCAGAGCCTTTTCTCTCCGGCCTTTTCTCGTAAGTAATCAAGTGTTTTAAACCATCTCAAGCGTTTAAACATTGCTTAATGATTGTTATCTAACATTAAATATGACTGAGCCCTTTGATGAATAACTTTGGAGGATGAACACAAAATTTTTACAGTGGAATTTTTACAGTATTTTTTTTTATTTATTTTATTTAATTATTAAATTTATTATTAAAAAAATTTATAACAAAAAAATATCAAAATCTCTTCTAAATCCCTCCAGTAATGTATCAAACATATCCATAAATATGGGTTAGTGGATCGTTTCGGTGGCATAGATACGAAAGTGAATCAAATATTTAAAACCTAACACTTGCTCAGGTAAATGAAAAAATAATAATCAAAATTTTTATGGTTTTTTATCAGCTGTAAAATGATTTCGGCGAGTTATGGTCACTGTGTTGGAGATCTAGTAACGAACTGATTCTCCATTTTCTTCTTATCCTCTCACACTTCGTTGTTGCTTTTGCTATAGCAGTTGGCCATGGACGCCTGTGACCATCAAACGATTACTGGGTAATTCTACCGCAGTGTTTTAAGTCTCCAAATAAGCATTTGAACTACAGCGTTTACCCTTACATTAAAAGATGATTCCCAAAAAGTAGGATGGTTATTAATTTTATTGACATAATAGATAAAATAGATAATATAATTGAGGGTAAAACAAATGACTTATCACTGTATTTTCTTTTAATAGCAAAACGACCGATTACGTAAGCCGATATTTTAATTCATTAATATAGTTGATATGACGTTAGATATATCTATCTATAAATTGTTCTTAATGGGACTATTTTCGTATATTCAATCGGGATGATGGGCAATTCGTTTTTTTGTTTTTGATATGCGTACCATTGTAGCCTCATATACTTCCATTATATATTACTGTAATCTATAATATATTTTTGATCGTAAATTACTGATATGGGGAAATTACTCACAGCCTAAATTATATCTGCTACAGAAGTGTAAAAAAAATATAACCATTAGGGCTTCTTCTTGCGGAACCACTCAAGATAGGGATTTGCTGAAGCGAATGTACGAATAATAAAATTCTAACAAGCCTGAGTCTATACGTTAAATATGTTTATGAAATTTGAAAGCCTTATTAGTATATAATTAATTCAAAACATATTTAGTTGGAACTTTTTTCTGTCTGCCTACGTCACTAACAGCACAAGATAGATTTGAATGGTACTTAGCATATTACAACATCAAGTTTATTTTAGGTCATAATATTTCTTATTTTTGTCAACCATCTCTCATCTCTGAAAACGATACTCCATGGAAATATTTTAGTACTGATACTGTTAATAGACAAGCCCCTAAGATCACTTGAGTATGTAAGGGGTGCGATACTTTAAAGGAAACATTAGTAGATATTGCGTTGGACCAAAGGATAGTACTTTAGAGACTAGCAGAGATAAGGTAACCCAAACATGCGTACGGCAAATGAGAAAAACTGAAATTCCAGTCGATTTATGTTCTATGACTTTTCAAATAATGGGAGAGAAAGCACAGAAGAATTCATCCTATTTAATGGTAAAGGCATTGATCTACATTATGTTTATTTACTTAGGTCTGTCAATAGTTACTTATGACTGCTAGTTAGGCTTACAATTTGTCTTAATGACTTAGTGTATAACGTTTTAAGGCAAGGATGCTCTTATTAATTTACAGCTATTTAAATTGTATGCGGTTTTTGTGTATTTGTTTAAGTGACTGAGAGGACATTTTATTTATATCCAATGATCAATTAACATATATATTTATATTTATGTGACTTAATATACGAAAAAAAGATTCATATCTTTCTTTATTCATACTAATGTTAAGTTTTAAAAGATTATTTTATACGGTAAATGTAAGAAGTAGCTGTAGAACGGAAGCACAAAGTCATCAATGCCTCTCACTGATCACTTATAATTGATACAAGTTTGGACTATTAGCGTTATAATTATAAACAAACCAAATTATAACATGAAACATGACATATGACGTTTTACAGCAAACGCATTTATCATTAACGCTGTACAAATAAACGGTTTTATGGCCTGCTTTATTGTGTCTGTCTGCGGCCTAAATACCTGCTACGTAATATGCATTTCGGATGCTGAATTAAATCTGTTTTGAGACAATCTGTGACAGTTTTCAAGTATCATATACGATGTATTGAGAATAACTGAAAATTAAAAATCCTTTAAAGGGAAATTTCCTGTAATAGTTTACTTGTTTATTTGCCTATTATATTTAACGAAAGGAATCTAATATTTAACCTATCGAATATTTTTATGTAAAGTTATTAAAACAAGTATATTTCACACATAAATATCCCAAATATATATATATATATATATATATAGTATAAATAGTCTTATTCGATAAAAATCTTATCTGCTGGTAATCGAGAACAATGTATCCTACGCTTATAACCGAATCCACGTCAGTTTCCTTTGAATTGTCCCCGAGATAAATTGGAGACGTTGCCGACATAAATACCTCTTTGTACGACTGTCTGCATCATTGCCCATAAAGTTGATTATATATTGCTCACATTGCATTATGCAGTTTATTTATCAGCATAAATCTTATACAACGGTTTTATTATTTACCATTAACGTCTCAAGCTCGTGTTGGTCTGCTTCAGAAAATAATTGTAATCCTCATATTTACAAATCGTTCCCGCAATCGAAATAATAATAATAAATTTCTATCATTTTGAATTTCCTTTACTATTCTATCCCTAATGTCTATGAAACGAGAATTAAGAATGCACAAAGATTTGTAGTATATATAAAACATAATCACGAAGAACTGTTCCTTAAGTATATTCTATATCATTAAAAAAACATTGTCAAACGCTATGGAGCGAGCTATGTTTGGTATTTCAGATCTATTGTGTCTTCATCACAATTAAATATGTAGCCAAACAAAAGTTAGGAACACAATTTGCACAACTAGCCGGATGAGCCGATGACAAGACCAAAGTGTTTCAGAAACCAATCATCAAAAAGATGTTATTTCTGACGGAGCGTTTATACCTTGACAAAAACAGCAAGGAATAGTTTCCTAAGAAGTTTGACTGATGATTTAAAATACCAGGGAAAAGCCTGTAGAAAACTTGGAAAATACGTTTTTTTTTAGAACATTTGGTCGAATGAAGCTGTTCTCAAAAGTAAATTTACTGTCGTAATTTTTATGCTTTTCCGTCGGAAAATTAAGCACTGAAAAATAAAGTGACGCAACTTTAATCCAAAGGGTGAAAAATGCATATATTAGTAGTTTTCTCCGTGTACGACCCACCCGAAAGTCTCATTCATGTTTTGCTGGAAATACTTTCATTTGGAGGATGTAATTGTCATTACAAAGCGACCGGTTCATGTAGATCCCTGATTGTGTTCTCTTTTCCCCGTTGGATTGGACTTGCTCCTTGGATGGGGGCGGATGGACAGTTCTTCAAAAATGGTTGTATATGAACTTGCGGTATTCTGGCGACGTTCCAACAAAGCAGTGTGTTTTCACAACAAAATTTATTGCAAGGCACTTCATAAAACACCGACATTTGTTTTGTAATTTGATATAATTTGCTTGAGACTTTTACCTAGCTACGAGTATGTTTGTGTCCTTTAGAATTCTGCAATGCTCATTATTTCTTAGTTTATTCGACATGTTCAAGTTGTTTCATGATAGATATTTCATATTAATTTTCATTTGGGAATTTAAATGTCTAGTGAACGGCTTAATAAACATCAGCAAGTTTCGACATCGGCCTTCTCTAATTACTCTAGATACTTGTACTAAGGCGACATCAGTGTTGAAGGACCTTTCATTCCCAATAGTTATCGTATTTGTGAACCATCCGGCAAACTTCTTGCCATTTCAACCTTCATAACTCTATGAATTCATTACGACAGATTCAATTCTACATAGAAATACCGGGCTTAGCACGCTCTATAGCACGCTCCGCGACTTTGAGCTTATATATATGGCGGGATGGCAAAGCAGATCCGTATAATTTTGCACTGTTAACACACATTGCTCGAATGCCTTTGACTTCACGCACCGAGATATTTTGGATAACGGGACATATCTTGGTGATACGTTATAACGAGTTTTCGATCTACACTATCCTATTGGCTTCTTTCTCAAAGTTGGACCTTTTCGTTTGGATCAAAGGCGTTTTTCAGGTAAATGCCTCATACATCTAATAATTCAATTTTCCTGCCCAGTAGATTGCCTAGTAGAGAGTAGTAGGCGATAAACAGATTGACAGCCAGTAGATCCTCGTGTCATACACGTGAGTGACTGTATAATAATTCAGTATGTTTCATCAAATGTACATTAGACGAAAATGTTTACCATTAAGAACATCACGTAGGCAGTACGTGACTGTTTTACTTAGTCTGCTAGGTATGCTATTTTAAGTGATCGACATGATCGCATATATGCATATGATACTTTGAAAATTTAAGTAAATTCCAGTTAGAGATGAATAACTTAAAATACTTGGAATACATGGAAGTATGAAATAAAGTTGGCGTGTAAGAGATTATTTTGTTTTATAAAGTTTATGCCAACCTCCTTTGAGTTGCGCATGATGCGTCCTGCTGAAATACAAACGAGCCAATGTAATATTGCGTATGACTTCTTTTAGTGGTCTAGGGCGCTATACTACTCAGCGTATCATCAAACACATCCTGATGGTAGGACTGCAGTACATAATATACGAGTGCCTTTTCAGGAACAGCCCGACGGAGTTCGGTCTACAGTCTACATTATATCAATGGTGAGATACCAGTACCCTAAGAGAAAGGCTATCAAATGACTAGTGATATGCGACATTACACTAATAATATGTATATGTAATACATATATATATTACTTGTTTCAAAACTGTGAAGTGAAGTTAATGTGTTCAGTTAAATAAAAATTAATACTGTTTTCACAACCGTTCAAGAAACGCATCCAAACAACGACGATGAATATACAACGGAAGTGTAAAAGCTTCATAAATAAATATGCATCACATTCCACCGCGAGTCGATCAATGTTTATTTAATACGACCGGGTAAAAGGGTAATCAATTTCTTCAAAAATATTCTGACAGTAACATGAGAACTTCGTTGTACGATGCATTTTCGCCATCAATAACTCATCCTGATTCCAAACGTAAATGTTTATTACGAAAAATTTATAGTAGTGTCAAAATAACTTGTGTATTTTTTGTGGAATTTTATGTCTGCCATTGTTTATCTACTTTCTGCGGAATAAACGCTATTCAATGGTTTCCATTTGATTCCGTAATACATGCAGAGGGAGACGGGTCTACAACAAGATAGACTTCAGTAAGACAGACAGAAAATAATTAAAAAAAAAATACTCAGTGTACAGATATCTACATAGAAATTTAAAATAATGAAAAATGTACTGTAGTAAAACTTCGTCTCCCTTACAGTTTTATTCGTGTGTAAAGTCATTTGCGTGACATCTAAAATTCATTTTGCACATTTCATTAACCTTATGCCTTGTCACTTATCGGTGACGTTATCATTAATGTGCCAGTACATGATGGATGTGACATGATTACATATAAAATAGCACATGGCATAATAAAACTGGTAAAGTAAACTTAAATATTAGACGCTTTGAACCATTTGAAGCGTTATGTGACTGGGGTTGAGTATGCCCTTTTAGAAAATTTACTTCTTCATAATACTGTACCCATTGTAAGTTGCATAGATATACAAATATTATTGACCAAAATACCTTTTTTGTTGTTCGTGCTATTATAATATTATAATGAATAAAGTTGGCTCTAACTGATCATCAGTGCAGCTTGTTATGGTGGGGCTTAAGTTTATTATTTTTATTGTTATGGCAAGTTTAAGAGTGTAATATCTGTAAATTTATTATTTCAAAGGAAACCGTATCGAATACCTTTATATTATACTGCAGTAAGAAGATTGTGTGAGTGTCTATTTAGAATACAGCTATTTCATATGTAGCCACCTGATGGTGAATATTCAAGATGCACCAACATGGAAGCGGGGTACTCGTATATTACTCTATTGTTGTTTAACGCATTGAACTATAATAAAAATAATAATTGATATGTCCAAAAACCGCGACAATTCATCCATGTTTAACATTCTTTAAGCGAAATTTTAATGACTCCATGGCCCAGTTGGTAGTGATCCTGCCTGCCGAGCTTGAGGTCCCGGGCTTAACTTCCGGCTGGGGAAGACATTTATGTGATCGATATATATTTGTTCTCGGGTCATGGGTATTTGTGTCATATTTGTGTATATCCATGCGACCCGCAACACAGGGTAACGAAGGCATACATCCACAATATACTAATCGGTTTTCCTGCAAAAAAGTTATTCATATGTCATCTATTCATCATAAGATCAAAGACCAAAATAGAAAATTATTATTTTAAGAAAAAGGTCCCAAAGCTTACAATTTAATATTTTTTCTACCTAAAATGCTTAGTCATACTCAGAACCATAATACTCGTCTTCTATAATATAATTTTATTAAATTCCAACTTCAACTAAATTTAATCCGATATTTTCAGGTCATGATTCAATGAACTATGGTAATGCAAGTCTATATTTAACCATAGAGTAATATATATTTAAAAAAATGAAAAGAAAGAGTAATACATTAGTTACAGAGAATGTAACAATCTTCAAATCTTTTTCTTTTATTTATGTTATTTATGTTGTGAAAATGTAACAGCACTGCGTTTTGCTTATTTTCGCATTCAACGTTAATGACGACATTATTTTTGTTTCTGTACATATTATCCTTAGCTAGATTATTCACGATTTAGAATCCTTGGTTAACGAACCATAATATTCAATTGAGTTATCATATTTTCACTTTATTTGAATACATTGAGACATAACGCAGACTTGACGTCAAAGGCGACGTAATGTGATTTGAGACATTTTATTATCAGATATCAGTAAAACTGTATTGTTTTAACTATTTTATTTAAGGACAAAATTAAATCAAATGAGCTTTAATTATTACGTGATGCTTACTTTAATACATTAAAGAAACCATTCTAAAATCGGATAAGCAGTTTTTGAGATTAGCACTAGTAATTTTTTTATGCCGGCAAACAAGCAGATGAGCCATCTGATGGTAAATGATCACCATTGCCCATGGACATGTGTGACTGCGTTGTCGGCCAGGAAATGAGAAGAAGGTAAGAAAAAAGTACTGACTCTTGAGCCCGGACAGAACACGACGAGTCGTTTGGGGGCTGACTCAAACTGCAGGGTGGTAGCTAGCCAGGCAGGTCTCGCGGAAAGGTAATAATATAATGAATTAATAATAATACTGGTAACATAATCCTTACGTGAAACCCTATCACCAAGCATTGTCGCCTCTTACAACACCCTAATCTAGCAAGCACGGGATTGGGAGGGGGGGGGGGGTTATTCTAGGCCGAGCGAATACAGCCAAAATTATATGTATAAATTATTTCCATTATATAACATCGTGTTATTTAAAATACTTACATTAAATAAATATTTAGGTACATAAGAAAGTTACTAATAAACAATAAAAAACTTATCTTACAGTAGGCTAACGCTAACATTTCCATGAATCTGCACTGAATCATTGTGGTGAAGTACAGCCCAATGTTTTTCTTTCATGGTGAGCCACAAGTTTTTGGAATTTTATTGTAATTATATAATAATGTCTACTCTAAGGTATAATTTTGGTTAACCAATAGCTTTCGTCTTCATCCGCAACTCCAGAAGATGGAAGGAAATTATGAAATTCCTCAACTGTCTTTTTAATTTTGACACTTGCATAAAAAATAATAGAAATTAGCAAGGTAAAAAAGCTTGACAAATGGGTACCCCATGAACTTAATGATCGCCAGCGCGAAGTATGCGTCGAGACGTGCCTTGTACTGCTCAACAGGCATACAAATGAAGGAATTCTGAACCGCATTGTTATTTGTGACGAGAAATGGACCCTGTTCGATAATCGTAAGCACTCAGCAAGTTGGTTGGACCCTGTTTCAGCACCCAAACAATTCCCTAAACGCAAACTTAGCCCTAGAAAAGTGATGGTCACTTTTTGGTGGTCTAACGCGGGTGTAATTCATCACAGTTTCTTACCAAACGGGACGAGTATTACTGCAGATGTGTATTGTGAAGAACTGAACACAATGATGGCGAAGCTCGCACGTCTCCAACTAGCTTTGGTCAATCGTTCGGCTC
>DWPT01004831.1:0-12816 GCA_018251895.1 Agathymus mariae mariae | reverse complement strand
CGACAACGCATCAGTGATACCTTTGGTCTTGCTGATGTCCATGGGCGACGATGACCACTCAACATCAGGTGGCTCGTATGTTCGTTTGTCGGCTATTACCATAAAAAAAAACGTTCATAAACAGGGCCTTGGAAATATCAACGGGATTTATTATATTAATAAAGCACAAACGATATGCCCGTAGAAATATATATTTATTTGCCTACTAAACTACTCATGACACAGTTTAAAAATTTTAAATCTAAAATAATCTAAAAAAAGTTAAATATGACAATATTTCAGATCAATTTCATGAAGTCGGTACGGGCAAGACTGTATTTACATGTTAGTCTGTTTGGATGTGTACTAGCCAATAAATATAAAGAAAAAAATGAAATTGATATTGACTTATTTTAATTTTTTTGCAATTATTCAATGTTTTTCGAAAGCTTAATCTGAATAATGTATGTAGAATAATTTATTATCACCAGCTTTTGTTTCTTAATTTAAATATAATTTTACAATTGTATCTTACACAGCTCTCATGGACTCGTTCTGCTTACATTAAGTTAATAGCAACTTTAGTATTCAATATTATGTCAGGAAACCCACGATGACAACGGTTCTTATAGTAAGACCGAGCAGGGGCTCATAATAGCACGCGCCATTATTACACGGCTCCATTTATAGAATCGAAGAGAAGAAAAGAAATGACTGGAAATATTTATAAGTTCAGCGTAGACGCGGGCGTAATTCCTTCGGGAATTTAAAGTTCAGTCTAAGTTCTTGGTTCTTGAATCCTTCTCATAGCATGGACTCTTTGTTCGGACATACAATGGAATCGCATCGTATGCATGTGCAGAAATACGGGTAGTAGCCAAGGATGTTTGTCATGGCTGAGGATTTTATATAAAAGTAAGGAGTCCGTCCGTACTACTTAATAGAAAATTTTGATGAGAAAATAACGCATTGACAAAGGTAACGAAAAAAATACTCATAAAAAGCCTATAAAGTTTTGGTAGTTGTTGTCGTTCTTGGTAATAACATTTACGTAGCGGACGGGCAACTGGACTGTGGTTTATCATCACTGCTGCTGCTATTACTTAAAACTTGAAGCAAGATGTTTTACGTCCGTGTTTTTTTTATGGTAATAGCCGACAAAAGATAATAATACCAATAATAATATTAACGACTCAATAATAATACTGATAATATAATATTTACGCGAAGCCCTACCACCAAGCAGGCTGGCTTCTGTCACCTCTTACGACACCCTGTTCGGCCAGCATGGGATTGGGGAGAGTAATCTAGGCCGCCCGAATACGCTCAAAAAAGTGTGGTATTGACCTTATTTATATTTTTCGAATACGTTCTTAAAGACACATTTTGATTTATTATGAACAACTTTGATTATTAAAAAAAAAATTCAAATTACATTTCAATAACTCAAGTACCTAAGTAATAAATGCTAATAAATTTCAACGATTTTTATCATATATTTCGATAGCAAAATATGGAAACCAGTCAGCTGATTAGGAAGCGGTGTTTCCCCGTCTTTGAAGCCGGCAATGTACCGGTGACATTCCTCTTGTTATGGATGACCAAGATTAGTAGATATTAACATGCAAGAATTGTAAGTTCGCAAATTAATAAAATCTGTCTGTTATCTTTAGTATTTTTTTTATCGTTCAGTATAGACTGAATATATAGTATAACCTATTATCAGATGCAGACATCAGAGAAAAATCGCTAGGTAGCACTAGAGAATTGAAGTAATTAGCATTAAATGAATCGTCAGTCGGGTATTAATGTAATGAGAAAAAATATTACATTCCCGAACTACTGAACGGATATTATCCTCTTTAAATGTTTAATAACTTAGAACATTAAATAATAAAACGAAAATGAGGATTTTTCATATGCGGCATATTTGATTACCTATTTTATGAGTATGATTTCAAATTTAAATATTTTTTATTTTATTTTAGAAGATCTAATAATAGAAGTTTAAAGGTATTGGTATATATTTATAAGGTAATCTTTATCTATACTTACGTATAATAAAATTAACAGATCGCTTTCTGTTAGGGATGTTATGGATATGAAATTTCGGATCAGGATATAGATACGAATATATATATATAAAATATTTTACCGGTTTCGGTTACGGTTACGGATATGAAATTATTTCGGATTATCCGATTGATTCGGATAATTTCGGTTACGAATATAAGATGATTTTGGAGTTGTTAATAAAATATATTTACAAGGTAACATTTAGATTTTTGGTCTATTTGTTATTATAGTCATCAAAAACCTCAAAAATTTAATATCAAAAACTATTCAAAGATAAAAACGACGCGGCGAGTGTATCGGCTCAGACAGCTAAAACCTCTTCTAACGTGCGTCATTTACTCTACCCCTATCCGAAATAATGCGAAACATTTTTTTTGGATTCGGTAACGGTTTCAGATATATTTTTATTTCGGATATCCGATACTTTCGGTTATGGTTACGGAGCTCCATAACATCCTTGCTTTCTGTACTTGAAGGATATATGAGGAAAATTATTAGAATTTGTGCCTGTTTATCTATGAGTTTGTGCGCGCTAATCTCAGAAACTGCTTAACTGATTTCGTTATAGTTTTCACTACTGTATTGCAGGATGTATGACTTAATATTTAAAGTTCGTTTCATTTCAATTCGTCCATAAATAAAAAAGTTATAAATTAATATATTTCCTTTATACCATACCCTGCTAAAACAATACACGTGCTATTTTTAACCGTAAGGTGTAATTTTTCTAAAGCGAAGCGAAGGCGGTTTACTAGTATTTAATATTTTTGATATGATCTTTATTATCGCCGTCGAGACCAAAACATGACTTGCCTGATAAAAATGTGAAGCCATGAACGATTATGTCTCTCGATACGATGCGAGGGCGAGTTGCAAGTTAAAAATATGCATACTAGGATACTTGATTCTCGTGTTCGGGATTCTATTTATGTAATATTTATATATATACTATATCCTCTCTCAAACACAAAGGATTCACTGGAAGAGCATTCTCTACCGATCTATCAAGTATGAAATCCACCCATTGGGGTTAAATTTATTATAAATATTGTACAGTAACAAATAAGAAAATAAAAATATTGTTTAACTATAATGAATATACGTATCAGGTACATGAATACTTATATTATTAAAATAGAAATTTGTTTCGCTTTCCAGTGGCTAGGTAAAGCGCAGTGCAATGCATCTCATGAATGGGTTCTATCATTTGGAAGAGAATTACTCGGAACTCAAATTACGTGCAGTTTTTCTCAAGTGGTATTCTTTTCGTTCCATTACCGCGTGGCCGAGTTTTTGCGCTAGGATTTGTGTTTCAGAAAAACTGAAGTTTCGTTTTGCCTCTGCCCACGAAATTAAGAACAGGAAGAACAGTACAATTAAATTAAACGCTAACAGAAAATGAGCTTCTAAAGAATTTATTATTATTATCAACGACGTTGTAGATTATAATGACAAGAAGCTCTTCTAACATTACACTTATTTAAAGGTCATTGTCAAGTGAAGCAGAAGTGAAATATCATGAGGGTGTTTGTACCTTGGAGGGACATTGACATGTCACTTTCCATTTGTATGTAGCAAGCCTTTTGCTGTTACAGATTTTTTTTAACTCTGCTGTGATTTAAATATCCAACAATATATGGTTCTAAAGCTGAGAAAAACCAGTATCTCGCAACGAGTTGTAACCATACGTAAGTGATATAATATTTAGGTATCGTATTGCAGAAATATACTAATTACAACACATATATGTCTCAAGATTTGTATCACTGATTATATACCATTATAATATAATATGACGTGAGTTGTAAATATGAGTTTTACCCAACACTAATTCGCAACGAAACAATGAAATGAATCACGGCGTGCAGTAACAAAGGAGATATTACGTTTTAGCGAAATGAGCTTTTACAACCTGTTGTCGTAAACGATGAACTGAACGAATCATTAATGAAACACCTTGCTTTATTTATTTACGTCAGGGAAATATATGTTTATCTTTTATGAAGTATATCTGTGCACATTATCAACGTTGATTGTTAGAGAATGCTTTTCAGCATTAAGGCGCCTATTGTTACGAAAGTTGTTGGAACAATACAGGATAAATAATTAAACATGTCTTTATATGCCTCACGGCTTTTGGGGCTTAACAGACTCAAAGAACTTAAGGTGCCGGTTGTATTTAGGTGAAGGGTAAAATTCCTTAAACTGTGCTGCGCTTTGGAAAGCACCTGTAAACGTAAGGCTGTTAAATAGGGGAAGGTATCTTTTGGATTCGAATCCTTTATGAAAACCCTCATCCACTTATAAATTTTTTCATTTATAAATACAAAGTATAAAAATGTTATAGTATAATTATTATTGTAATTAATAATGCCTAGAGCATTTTTCACCTCACCGCTACAGTGTGAATACTACAAAGGAATATTCGGAAATTAAATGGTTGTTGGCACAACAACTTGTACTTACATTATTATGTACTAAACATGATTAACAGCAGAAAATTTATTAAAAAGTCATCTCTTTTCTTTTGAGTTCTTAAACTAAATTCATATAGCGATTACGATAGTCGCGGCTGAAGATAGTTCTGAGCTAAGAGTCGATCGAGAGAGTCCTCGAGACGAGCGCCTGAGGCGAGAGCCACCCGGCTTTGTAACCGTCCTCCTCTCAGACCTGACTGAAGAAATTTCCATTGTTTATCATCTGCGATATAAAATCCACTACGTTTGACATGATCAGAGTTCATAGAAACGAATGTCGAGAGAAATTTACATCAGCTTATAATTCTTAAGCCTCACTGGCTCTTCCTACTTTGAAAGATTTTGGGTTCGGTCTCCAGGTGGGGAAGGTATTTATGGCACAGATAAACGTTTGTGCTGGGTTTTAATATTCAGTAATGTCTGACTTTTGAATAATAAATATTTGAATGAAGGCAACACTAAGTACTATGTAAATACAAGTCTATATATAAATAGCGCTAGAAAGCCAAAATTATTATGAATATTTTTCTTATCTGCAAACATTTTCCAAGACGTCATAAACTTTTATTTTATGAATAACGTAAATTAAATTTTGAAATAAATCTTAACAGCGGCACTAGCTAAAATATTCAGTGTCAAAATTATTATGCATTTTGTATATATACAAAAATTGTAATGAAGGTAGTTGGTAAAGCTTTAAACACATTCTAAAGATGGTGTACCGCATTTTTATCTGAGCACAACAGCGCTAGTGCTGTGTTCCGGTGTAAAAGATTTTATCTAACCAAATTGCCAAAGCGTTTTCACACTGAAATGTCTTTGGCATAAAACTTTTATTCAGGCTTTGGCTCAGATACTATAAGCTCAGTGAAAATTTTCTTACAAGTTAACACTGTGGTATCCATTGCACAGGCGTGTGTTTAAAGCAATTTAAACTTTTTAAAGTTATTTACAATGTGACAAAATATAATGAGTGCTTCCAAGCGTTGGAAGATACGTTAAGCTGTCGGCTCCAAATGTAGTCGTTAGATACGAGTCGTCAAACCATATCGGAGCCCTTCAGACGACATTTAAATTGTCCTATAACAGTTTCAGTTATCTAGACTAGAATATGCTGTAGGCCATTAAAATTTTTCGTTCTCTACATGTTCATCCAGTGCTGTATGTGGGTCGCTAATGGGGGTTGAAACTCTACCAGGTTAACTAACACACTTCAAATATTGAAGGATCAATTGATCAGTTAGGAGCGAAATGTAATTTTGAATGTAAATTAAATTAGTTTGTGTTTAAGTAAACCTATACAACTATCTTTATATGCATACAGATTACTTTACTTATATAAATACCTGATCGATCTATCACATCGGAATTGTAATGAAATCTAACTTTCCCTAATTCAAGTTAATGTACTCTCAGTGTTGCCTACAAAACTTATTCAGTTATTGCGGAGCTTGTTCTGAATAAAAAACAGAATAATAGCCATAATTCACCTTCAATTCAATAATAATTAATTTCACATAAATATAAGTACTGATTTTGAGTCTAATAGAAAAAGGTATATTTTGAATTGAATACTGTGAGCGTTACTTTAACTCCTTGATGAAAAGGCCCTATATTCAATGCAATGTTGCCAGTATATTTCAGCACTCGTTAAAAATGAATTTAATTTTTATGTTTCTCTGGAATCAACAGTTAGTGTTCGATGAATGAATTCAAAAGCTTACATCGAATTGTAGGAAATCGACGTCTATTTATGTACCATAAGAATTTTCTATGGAGCCAATTAGCTCCGAGAGTTTTATGAACGGCATCAACAAAGAAGAAGCAACTCGAAGTGAACTAACCGCAAAACTACAGTAAGAGATTCCGTCTTGCCAAAGGGAATGTAACGCAACTCGTAGTAAAACTTTAAATTGCATTTTAAATTTCGCCCTTAACATTACACTAGCATTCAAATAACATCGTTTAAATTATTCGCATCGCTTCTAACTCCGTGAATTTTTTAAACATACTTACTTTGAATTATATTACTAACTACTTTTAAAGGAAATTTGCGATGTTAACTGTTTTTCGTGCGTGTAACATTACAATTAAATGTAGGTCTTGATATCATTGAGAATGTTCGGAATACCACATTTTTGCATACGATTTTGCATACGGTTGATTTAACAGTACGCGACCATATCTATCAGTGATCGGTAAAGCGTTTGCAATGCATTACGAGTCTCCTATGTGATCTAATTGTGGCATGCGTCCGCTGACGTAACGGGCAAAGAGACGGTTGACTGACCGCATAGCATGCTACCAAACGGCATCCCGAAGTAAATCGTTACTCTCAGCCGCACTTTCTCGACGCAAACTTCTAAGCAGTTCCTAGTACAGGCATTTGATATGAATAAAAGAGACATTTTTCATTTCTAGCTTCATTATGTCGTGACTTACAACAAATCTACAGTAAGGAATTTAAATATGAAATCAGATTTTTACAAAAACATGTTAAATAAGTTTTTGACACCAGTGAGTGCAAACATTTATGTGAATTATTGTTAATAATCGCATTATATATGTTATATGCCAAAAGATATTACAATTTTATTACTAAATACATACCTTTATGTTAAGTTTATGATGTCATGCAAATTACCCCTCTGAGGCTTTGTAATTATTGAGTGTGATTAATAATAAAAGTTTGACGTGATTATAATGTGAGTGTGGTATAATTAAGTAGATTTAACACTGTTATATCTACTTAATAATCGCGCTAACAACTTAAGTTTTACTGGTGAACATCATTTTCATAAATCTTTAAGTAATTCAAGTATGCTTTTGCTTTGAAATTAAGTAATCGTATCAGTAATTATATTAATATATTTTTTGAATATTTCGTTTACTTTTACAGTAAGCAGTAGAATGACTTAAATTATATCCGATGCCCTTGTTTCTCTGTGAGTTTGCTTGTTATAAAAGAGTTGTTACGTCCAAATTAACTAATAAATGACCTAATAATTGACTTTGCATTGATGTGGCACAAAACATGATTATAGGACTCGTTAATATTTATTAAATTCGATACTTAACAATAAAAAAACTTATACCTAATAAACTATCATAGTTGAACTGCCTCAATTACTTGACAAAGTTTGGTCTCGACCATTCGATTGGAATGTTAGATTGCATAATAGCCAGTTAACTCGCGAATAAAAATAAAAAAAACATTTCTCGGCATGATTTTTCAATGTGAATTTGCATCTCAGTCGATTTGCAATGTAGATAATCCTTAAAAAGACACGCCTTATTACATGCCATCAGTTCCTCACTAGGCGAATATGCAATTATCCTGATTCTCATAAAATATGCAACAAAAGAGCCCTTATCCGATCGAGTCGATGTTAATCTTTTTGAAGTAGCAACTTTGTGGGATTAGATTAAAATCAATACATTCTGCTATGTTAAGATGATGATACACGAGGAGTTTTTAAAGATCAACTCTTTTATTATCAAGTAAATCATTATTAGCATTAAATGCACTAAATATTTAATTTTAGATCAAAAATATTTTATTTTTATTAAATAAAGTAGAAACATTTAGTTGCATTCCTGTCATCATAATAAATATAAAATGCAAAGCAACGATAAGTAAATATTCAACGTATTAATTTGATTGTTACAGTAAAAGTAGGTAAACGCAATCCAAATACATACTCGTATATTGGGTAAATAAGATTTCAACTTTGCTTTACTTTAATAACAAAATTATCAAGTTTACAAAATGTGTAAACTAAAATTCGTAATCAAAGACAAATGTATTTATTATATTTCATTACTGCACTTTAGATTTTGTCAGCGACTTAATTCTTAAGATTCCAGCTTTAGTATAATAACACGTGTACTTAATACCCTTCAAAGATATCTCTATCATTTAGCCTTCTCTACTGTATTTAAGTTCCACGTATTTTGTATAGTACATTTGAGAGATAGTTGACCAAACAGATACTAATGATTCAATAAAATTTTCGGTGTTGTATTGAATGTACAGAACCTTATAAAATAGTTACACTTGTAGAGGGATTTTAGGATTATAAATATTGGTATGTACTAATAAAATATTATTTTACAATCTGTTTGCACTTCATTGTGTAATTAAAAGCTCTGTTGACGCTTAAAATATCTTCCGGGAAGTATTCCATAGCGTCCGCGCAGTACGATCGATCACGTTCATCTATCACCGGTAACACTAGAGGGCTAGTTATTCGCTTTTCGAAACAACGTCTATGAGCGCAATTTGCTCGTGCTTAGAGAAACAGCTTAGTACGTGGTGCGCTATAACGATGGGAGAGGTAAAACGTGAAGTGGCTCTATAATTATAATTTAGAAATCAGCGAACATTACCACGACGAGAAGCCTTGTGATGAAAATATGAGTAGTGAATATATTATTATATAAATATCTTTATAAACCATATCCGGTTACAAGGTCTTTGTTTATTTCGTCTCTTTTTTTCTATAGAATGGTAATAATTATTTCAATATAATATATATTTATTTAAAATATATATAAAAAACATCTCTAACGTTTTCTTTATTTTTAAAGTTCATTATGTCAGCTAGGGAATCGGAACCCTGGTATTACCAAGTTAGTAAAGATGTTCATGCATCTGATCTATAGAAACTTAAAAATTAAATAAAAGGATATAAGGTAATGAAATCTAATATTATCTTTATAAAAAAAACCCAAAAAACACCCAAAAGAATTGTGTATATATAATGATAATGTAATATTGCAATCATTCTTTTATCAAAAGTATATCTATAACATAGCATTTTACTCTTTTTGTGATTTGTAGTTCAAATATGTATGTTAATATTACGATAAAAACCAAGTTTCTCACTGGTAGTTCAATGAAAAATTTTGTTAGGACAACTCACTGAAATTTTAATAAGACCAGTCATCGTTGTCGTCCCTCACAATCGTCATTTACAATTTACATTTACGTCTAGTCATTTACAATTTTACAACTAAAATTATATACCATAACTGTATGTGACGCGCTGCGCTGACCCCAAATGACGGGGAAATTACAAGAGAATGATGATGATGATGTCTTCCGTAAGACTGACTTTTGATCGTATCGTAGGTCTATTTTTATTTACGATGTTTCTAAATTTAAATAACTTTGCTTATTTAACTTGCGGGCAATATTTGAACCTTTCTTTCCGAGGGCGCATCGTGTACTTTGCCCGCGCGGGGTTTAAACATCTAAATATAAATCGTCACCTACAAATTATAATTATTGTTCGTTTATCAGTGCAGTCAGTACACAATACAACATAACACAAATACACACGTCACAACATTGAAATAATTTTATAATGTTAGTAACATCGAGTACGTTACCTGTTATAGCAAATTATGCAACATAGATATTAGGTCTCTTACCCACTTTCCCCTCCGATATCTTAGTAAACCGCAATTTTTCAATGAATTTTTAAAATAGACGGGAACTCTTATTGTTAGAAATGTCGTTGCAAGCGGTTGTTTGACTGTACAATGATTGACGAACTGGCGCTTGTCTCGGTTAAAAGATCAGCGTCATGACCTAACGATGTCATACGGAAACTCATTCCACATCAACGATTTGTTTTTTTTTTTTTTTTTAATTACAAAATATTTTTCTTATATTTTTTTATGTAATGTTACTTTCATTATTAAATTCATAAAATTTTATTTTTTTTATTAATTTAAACTTCTAAGCTACATCCAGTTTTGTGATATTTAAAAGAGGTTAATGTAATTACGCGGTTCATGAAGGCGACAGGAGGCTCGATCAAACTTTTTGTTGACTCGGTCACAGCGTGATCAGTAAATGACGTGAGACGACCACAGATAAGAGTTTTTACTGTCGCAACAATTGTGCGACCACCGGAGAGAAACTGAAATTGAATGCGTACAAATCGTCTTCTACATATTATAAAAACAAATTATCTACATACTACTCAGAAATTAGAACAGAAAATAAACAGGTATTTTTCTACACTCAAATAGATTTGCGTGCTATTTTTTTATTTTATGATATTTTTTTTGAAGGAATCATAAATGGTCATTAATTTTAATACTTAAGTTCGGATGGAATTTGCAAAACTGATTGGAACATACTATAAGAATTAATAACCTCGTTTGACTTTCAAATCATTGGCCCATAACTGTGAATTGTTTATAGCTCCACGTGATTATTTAAATTATTTTGAAATAAATACAATGTCTACTTGCGTGCAGTAAGCAAACTGTTTTACTACTTCCATTATTCGTAACTGTGCTGAGCCTTCACGAGAAAAACTATTGTTAACGAATTACACAGTTACTACGGCTCCTTCGGTATTGATCGATCTAGTTTCAGTTTTATCTCTGCTAGCTGTATTGTTATAGAACTATAGTAGTGATGTCTCTTGAAGAGAACTAAAGGAGACAGATTCTTATGGTAAGATTATAATATCAAATTGAACCTGATTACCAAATAATTATGTATTTGTATCAAATAATGTCGTGTATGTTCACGTTTCATATAAGGGTTTGAATTATCTACTGATCTGAATATATTATATGAAAATATTGAATCTACCTCTTGGTATTTATATTATCTAATTTTCCTGAATGGAAATTTCAGAAGAAAGGAACTCTTATCTACTCTAGACAAATAAGGAGACTTCATTTCCGAAGTGCAATTTGATATTACTTAAAAAAAAATTGATACGATTACCTGAAAAGCCGAAAAAAATATCAATGAGAACAATTAATATAATTAGCTGCAACATTTACTGCCATCTGGTAGCTTCAAACGTTTTGATTGGAAGTCTGGAATTAATTTACAATAGATTATTACTAGAGGACTACTTATTTTTAAATAAACAGATATAGTTACGAGTATATTACGATCAACACAGTATTATTGAACTGTCTTGACGATTTCTATAGCATGACATAAGTCGGGTTCATGTATGGTAGGACACCGGTATGTAAGAGTACCTATGTACAATTTTCATTTAGTTTTTGGTAAATTGAGGGAGATGAACTATATTTCTGTCTGCTTCACGCTTAATAGTTGCTGAGATAAAGCTCAATTATCGTATATTTAATTTGTGTTTTTTTTTTCCAATTTAAAATATATCTCATTGATCTCTGAGTAGACCAATTCTATTTATTTAGTAAGCAATTTTTTATACCAACTAATTTTAAACTGGACATCTATTCTTTTTTTCAATTGAGATATTAACCTTAAAGAAGCTACTTAAAAAAAGAAATATTTAATTTCACAACTTCGTTCATCTTCGGATCACAGACACAGATATGTGTGTGGCAAATTTTAGTCTTCTGGTAGGTATGTAGATTTTAGAAAACTTGTGCTATGATGATTCATAGACTGATGCGAGAGTAATCTAAAAATGTTTAATTTTTTCATCAGATCGAGCTCTAAGAACTATCTTTAACAATTACGTTGCTATAAATCACACCAAAAAAGTGCCCCTTTAAATACTGCACATCACAAAATTTGAAGTCTAAAAACTGAGTCACCCACCCGATACTAACGGGCTCGATCAAAATTCTCTTTGACAAACAAATTTTTGACTCAAAATATAGGAATCTTGAATCGATATTCACATGCTTTACAGGTCGAAACTCTGTCAGGTTCTACCGGTAAAAACGACTCCGCAATGATTGAAAATACGAGTGCCTTCGTCACATTGATTCCCCGCTTATTTTACAGGCGAAAATTTATGTGGATTCGTCCGTAATCATTCACGTATGCGTGATTCTTATTTTTCAGTAAATAGACAATGGGACAACATTTGATACTTTTGGTTTCTTGGCTGATTATTTAACAATAGATGAAGCGAACATAGCCAAAGTCATGTATAAATTGTAGATGATCAACCGAGTTAAGCAAGTTCGAGTCGTTTGGTGGTTCGACTGACCAAAATTTCTAAACGCTTATATGTATCGTCCGTCTTACGATTCTCATCTTCTTTCAGAAGATACGATAATAACACGATACGATTACGATAATAAAAAGAGCTGAGAGAAGAACTATTCTAATCTCAACTCCTCTTCTATCGGAAGAGCCAAGCGGTGAGAAAGTGATGGGTTTTGATTACTAATAAGTACCCAATAAGTAAAAGAAAGTTTTATAGAAAATATGTCTAACTGATTTGATAATATACACCTATCCCCCGATTTACACGGTACTCGTTTTACACGTTTTCGCTTTTACACGGTTTTCCAAATAAGTTTT
>DWPT01004830.1:0-12816 GCA_018251895.1 Agathymus mariae mariae | reverse complement strand
TCTGTCGCCTCTTACGACACCCTGTTTTGCCAGCGTGGGATTGGGGGGAGTATTCTAGGCCGCCCCAATACGGCCAACAGGGTCTCTCTTTCATCCTAAATACTTTTAACGCTCGATTCTGAAATAAAGCGGCTCTACCTATTTTTGGAAAGCGGAAATTTCTGTTATTACAATACATTTCTTCGATCGATTGTTTGGCTAGGTAAACTCTGTAGGTAATTCCTAACGGAAGTTAATATATATGTCGTAGATAATCATAAATACGGTTACTAAACGGAACGCGGCATGTGAAACGAGTGATGGTAAGATGTTTGTTATAACTCGACAGCCGGCATCTCGCTCTACAGCAGAGCCTAGGTATGGTCATTTATTGTTCTACCATACTGAAAACTAGTGATTCTCTTCTAGTAACTGTTTACAAGTTTTGTTTGTAATTAGTGTTAAAAAAGTAAATTCTTGGGGAAACGTTTCTAATTACCAATTACCAATTTTTCGCGAAATTGCAATTATCCGAATAATAATCAAATTAATTTAATTCAATTATAAAATGTTGCAAATTAATAAAAAATTGGAACAAGATCGTGTTTTACATCGGATGTCTAAGCCATATCTGAATTATTATATGTTGAGAGCCAGATAACTACTTCCCGCTAGAAGTAAATAAGTTAAGTTATTTAAGAAGTTAATAATAAAATTATCCCTTATCATTTAAGCCATCCTTCTTCTTGGGTCTAATCCAACCTTGCACTCGTACAATTCGCAGAACTACGGACGAGGCTAAGGTTCCGACAGTTAAAGTATCTGAGCTACTGTACGACTCACTTTAAGATGCTGACAAGATTCTTTACCCTCCTGAATAGCTAGCTACCAGCCACTGTCTATCAGCAGCCGTAAATATTTTTAACGAGGGTCTGTTGCAGTGTCGGACAATTGATAAGAACAGTTTACCTGGCTCCCTCTCAGGTAAACACATCAATAACAATTTTGGTGATACAGATGTGTTATCGACGTCTTCCATAGTGAAATCACGATCTGTGGTATCGAGACTGAGGTACATGGATGCAGAGAACTTAAAATGAGATACCTGGTAGAGCGGTGAGTAGCGGGGGTGCTAGCCAAGGGTCAACGGGGAGGCCGAGGCCTGACAATCGCGGTACGGGCGCGCAGCCGTACTCCGACAAGCCCAGCCGCGCCGCCTCCATCTTCTCCTGGCGACGCCACTTCGCCCGGCGGTTCTGGAACCACACCTGAAAAAAAAAGGATTTATTAGCAAAATATTATATATGTGGTTCAAAGAAGGTAAATAAATACCTCATTAATTTTTGTTTGGATCACATGCCAGTAACATCTAAATTTAGCTTCAGCACTCCAGCACTGTGATTATGAGGTAATCGAAGGGGTTAGAAACAGGCCGTATTCTTAAAAGATATCTGACTTTAAGAATTTTCTCAGGCTTAATTTATTTATTTTATACATTTTAGCTTGTGATAAAATAGGGTAACGACAGCGGGGTGATGGCGAACACCCGCAAATTTACAAAGAATAGTCGTTTCACGAATTAATAATATGAAGACGGGCTGATACTGACTTGCTTGTAATTGATGCGCCACCATTTATTACAGCATCAAACTTTATAGCCCTAACTCGGCAATAAAACGATGGAGCTCGCGGCGATAAATCAGCCGGCACACGTCACTAAACGGTTTGTGAGGCCAGACATAACAAAACAAAACTTTGAATGCATGGAACGCGAGCTCAATCACATAAATGTACCATCATTGTGCCATCCACCCTGGCGCTCCACTCGAAGGTGCAACGTCGACCTTACGAATGGGACTTAAGGTTTATTTCGTGGCGGCTCCGAGCGATATGTGGCATGAATGTGGTGTCAAATTGTAGTGTGAAATGATATATTCAGGGGGAACAGAGTAAAAATACGTGATGATCGCGTGATGCTTCCGATTGCGGCCCGGAGACCGGTTAGCGACATGCGACGGCTGATCGCTTTTCCGTCAAACATATTAAATTTGTTCAACTCGGGGTTGATATACCGCGTCTGGTAGAAATTTTGAGGAAATATGATTGTTTTCAAGAATACTCAAACTGGTGTTAAATAAAGACGTTAGAGAAAGAAGTAGACCTTAAAGATAATAGCTAACGTTGGAGCGGTCCACTTTGTGTTAAATCTCTACTGCATCCCCTGGATACTTTTTATCAACATATTTATTTACTCACGATTTTTGTATTATATTCCCATATTACAATCCAATTACATGAATCATTGACACGTCCTCGACCAAGGTGACAATACAGGTACAGTACAGATAATAAGGAAGAAATACTTACTTCGAAAATTCTGTTATTTCTAACACAATTCAGACTATTTATGTTCGAAGGCTGACACTATACTTAGGGTCACACCTTTTCAGCTCAGCCACGCACCAGTTTTCAATATGATCTGTATTAAAACAAGGTTCCAGGCAGTATAAGAGGACATCTGCGTTGCCAATCAGTAAAGAAAGTTATGATTGATGCTTGTTAAAAATTGGAATAAATGGAATCGTAATTTGATAGCGATTTATTTCAATAGGCCGGCCGGAGTACATTGACAGCTACAAATGTCGTCGAGACTGTGGCGACACCTGGCGGCGAGCGATCCGAGCACGCGACGTGCGACGTGAGCTATGGTGTCGGGCGGTACCACCAGGGGGCGCCGCTCCGGCACGATGCGTTATGGAATTGCATTTTTACATTTTTATAACTATTAACTTACACTATACTAATAGAACACGTGACCAAGATAATCAAAATTAGTGTAGTTTAATTTAGTTTTATTTTACAGTCGTTGCTAACGGACGTTAGTGAAAAGATAATGATCGTATAACTTCTGAACGATTTGACCAAGTGGCGACATATTCGCATGTTTGTTTCCTCGAAACAATAGTTAATCACCATATTAACATGGTGTGTTATATATATATATATTGTGCAATGATTTGTTTAATGTGTTACGTAAGAAGTATCAAGAATGGAAGGAATGGAAATCTAGCTGGGTCGCTCTAGTTGTAGTGCTGTTCTGGCATTGAAGGCGATGGACGAAGGTTATAATAGTAGCAACAATTCACGGGCTGTTGAAGTGTTTGCTGAAAAGTTACATTTTCTTCATTTAAAATTTGAATTGCGTGTGTGCGGTGTACCGTCCGCAGTGTACGGTGTACTTACAACATACAGCGTACACGCCATGAATAACGTACTACCCTCGCTGGCGGCCGTACTTCTTCCCTCTAATTAGATTTCCAAACTAATTTCATAGCGTTTATTGTTTTTTTAAGTAATAAGTTCGTGTTTCCAAACGTTGACAGCCTCACTATGATTACTATTGATCTACTAGGGAATAAAATAAATGAAATCCTGTTGTAGTGTGTATGTATGTATGTAAGTCCAGATTTCCTATTTCGCGAAGAATGACGGCCTGTTGTATCATGTACACACATAACTTGCAGTATTGTAGCCCGGTTCCAAAAAATGCTGAGTGCGATTAGCCATTAAGTTTTAATGAATCAATTTTTCAGGTGAACTTCCCATGGTTATGGTATGGTATAATTATACAATATATTTTGTCCGCAATTCTGTCTTCAACATACGGTGTCCCTAGCACGGCTTCGCGGCACACGACGTAGGTTCGTGCCGCTTACACTTTTGTTTCACACGACATCCTACTTTCACTTTCAACTTGGTTAATGATCGCAGTAAACTTTATGAATGTGTAACTATGAGTGTTTGTTTAACAAGTGGATAAACGCAGGCGAATCGGGGGAACGAAAGGCGGCGAGACGGGGAGACTGAACAGAACCGCGTATATCGGTGAGCAGTTTGTTTGGCCCGGCGAGCCTCATGAATGACGTATTTGATCTCAGCCTAAGGTAAGAAAGAATACATCTGTGACCGTGCACAAACTGAAGTTCTGTTTAATATTATGTGCTTTTGTATATATTTATACTGCAGTAGCCACTTGGATACGGTAAAATGTACGCTCGATATTACTTTTGCGAAGAAAAAACCAACAAAAATCGTTCATTGTGTTGTTACAAGCGGGGGTCCTCTTCTATTGCTTTAGTAACTTCGTATGGACTAATCGAATCTGAACTACGCCCGCCCGCGCCAACTGTCGCGTCACAAAACACTCGTCACAACAAATACAATGGCAACACAATTTGACACATGTCAAGATGAACGTTGCACTGATAAGAAATGAATTTGCAATCAACCAACAAACATCGTTTTGCTGAATATATTCTTGCTATTATAATAGCAGTTAGTCGTTTTACAACAATGATATTATTGAAAATTAATTATGCATTACTTCGTTGCATGGGGTCCATGGTCCGTAACTTGTCCGTAACCGTCGGATTGTCATATCCGACAATGATATGGATATTAGATGGCACGATTTCGACACATGTAACCGTGATGACGTCACACCGAAAACGTAATCCTAAGAACTAATCTGATATGAAAAAACCTACATACTAATACGCAGGTATACCCCAGCATATATTTCACAATTGAGGAGAGCGATAGCAACCAGTCGGGTACGGAACTCTACCCCCATGAACAAGTACCGTCGGGATTATACTGAATTGTAGAGCTCAGCGACTTCCAACTCGTATGGGCACGATGCACGTTGCACGAGTACGGGAGCAGTTGTAGTTATAAATACAGTAAGGTTCACAACAAATTATGAATAAGCATAGAGTGGCGTGCGTTATGAACTGCTTGCCTACGTTTGCGTGTTCCATAAAATAAAACTTACACTTCGTCATGCCGGTAAAAAATTAAGCACATAATCGTGTAGTTATATTACGTAACTAAAGAAATATATCGAACAAATTAATAGTGAATTGACAGGACTCATAAAACAATCCAAAAAAATATATTTCACATCGATAAGAATAAAGTGAGAAGAGTGAATGAGAAGTTTATTACAGAGGCTGGCTGGATTGTCGCTTGGTTTGTCTAAATCCATTATTTAAAAAATAGTAAACGTGCTTCAACCTTTGTTTAACATTTAACTCTGAACTGTTAACTTAACATTTTGTCGACAATTATTAAAAAAAATAACTCAATTGGACCTAATTTGGTGAAATTAATGTTTAGTGGTTATATTTAAATTGAAATTGAAATAATATTTATTCGAAGTTACTTTTTAAATACTGCGAACGTTAAACTACGCCATCGTTTCAACATATCCCCATTGTGAGTGTTCCAGGAATAAGGAGCGGCAAGAAACTCCCGAGGAGTTTTCTCCGACTCAGTTCCCGAATGCAATTATGACATTTTAATAAAACTGGCTATAGTTTACTTAAACCTTCAGGAGAAAATTATATATTCATGTGCTTATCAATATCGCTACATCAATACACTACAACAGGTAATGCAGAAGGACCCACTTCTATTAATGCAAATGAAAATAATAAAGAAATATATTTTGTTGGAAGTAATCGAGAACGCAACCATCTTTGGTAGCCTCACCAATCTGCACCTTTAAGTACTTTGCTTTGGAAACAATTTTCTTTTCTCATTGTTTTACTTGTGCGGTGGTAATTCCCAATAAATATTGTTGTAATTTAAAATATTTTTTTACATGTATCTGCTCCGTAATCGACTCGAAATATTAGCACATTTAAGTGTTTTCAGATCACACCAATAAGTTTTGAAATAAATTTTGATTTAACGATAAAGGTGTTATTGTCTGTAATTGTTTATCTAGTTCCGGCGGCACGTTTGCCGTAAGACATACAAATTCAAATTCAAAATCATTTAATCATTGTGGTATTCTGTAAACACACTTATGCACGTCATTTTTTGCTTCTACTACCGTTTCGAAAAGGTGCTTTACATTGAGGAGAAGAATTGGCGAAAGGAACTCCTCAGCATATCTTTTAAAACAACACAAGGTAATTACAAAAGTCTAAGCGTGTGCGGAAGTGGTTTTGACACTATTATTTCCAGGCGTCCTTGTAATTAATATATTCATCTATACTATAATATCCTTAAATATCACAAAACATTTTTTAATGTTATTAAAACTTATTGATATATTATTGTAACATTTCTAGTTCCAAAACAATTATTTCTATAATGAATTAAATCGATTTTATATTGATATTTCTTTAGTTCACTAATTGTGATTCGACTAAGTAGAGTGATTATTATTGTTACCTCTGTAACTCCGGCCGGGGTACCCTTTCTATCAGTACCTAATGTACGTCTACGAGTATTTACTTAACCGTCCTCCTAACAGTACTCTATTATTCAATTTATATTGTATTAAAACATCATCCCTGTCTCAATTCTTTCTTTCATATTGTAAACTAAATTTGTTTAGACAGAAACATAACAGAAGTTTGGCAGAAAACTGAACTTCATTCCAGTGTAGAGTTAACGCAGGACGTCTAGTAGAAATACACGCTGGCGGCGGCTTTTAAGTATTACTGTAGCATTTAAGATGTAAAACTAAGACTTCTATCCGAGCCCAGCAACAGGCCAGTCACGGCGTTTGATGATTTAATATTGTTATAGTTGTTCGTAGACTAACAGCATTGTTCATATTATACAATATACAGCATAAATAATACCGTATCGTATAGGACGCGGCGACCGACGATTTCTATTTCTGTAACATTATATTCCGCCGGTCACGTGTTTACGTGACATCTCGCTCCTCCGGGTTATTAAATCGGAAACATTGGCGAACAGCCGACTGTGAGAGGGAGGGGATGTGTGATGGGGAGGGCATCTGGGGGGGAGTCACTGACACTTCCGCGAGGGAACGACATCCCGGAGCCAATAATCAGATAGGCATGCTGAGGTATTATTGAACTGATGCGTTTACATCTTCGATTTAAACACAGCACTATCCAATGACAACAAAGTTGGGACAATGTTAATTTCTAGTCAAAATAATAAACATATTTATACCTACCTATGTACCTGCCTACATATATAACGTTATTGTTTATTTGTTGTTGAAAACAATTATTATATAAAATTGATTGATATGATATAAAAATATATCTTTGCTTGAATGTACATTTCAAAATTATACAAGAACAGGCCTCAAATTATGTTTAGGTTTGCTTTTCACTTGTTAAATCTATAATTATCTAATATTATAAGAGAGTGTGCGAATTAAGTGAGTTCGTACGTTTACGGAGAATAAACTCCACAACCGTACCACTTATTTGAAAAATTCTTTTACCATTTTATAGATACATCATTCCAAATGTACATGGATCGGATCGCATATCTCTCTCAACTCTATGTATATTAATTTGAAAGGTCAATAAATAAATCGCATGAAATTAAAACACCCGAGACGAGGTGACCCATTCGCTGCGCCCTGTCGGTTGGCAGTGTGACGTCTGAACCGCTGTCACAATCGATAACATTTTGACATAACAAAACGAATAGACAGGCGCGTATGGAAAGCAGTCACCGAACGCGAGACCGTTGCGAACGAGCTGCAGTTCCACTTGCAATCGGAACTGTGGGATGTGAACATACTTCTGGGAACAAATTGCGAGACCAGCGGATATATACTGAAGATTCAACTTAACCTTAATAAACACTAGTACATTTACTCAGTAACAACGCGCCCTATATCACGAGAAATCTATCAAAATGCACCACAGTAATAAAATATTAAATATCTGTCGACAAATGTTCGGAAGCTGAGTAACGTCACAAAATATGTAATACGATGTTCGTAATTCGATTGCTCCAATTAAAATTAATCTTAAGCTCGATTATTTTGGACTCCACTTTGTATCTCCTACTTCAGGCTTAAAATAATTTAATGATTTCATCGCAACAACAACGTTCAATTACATTTGACTCCCTGGTAGTGTATAGTAATTTGAGAGGCTCCTTCAAGGTAATATATCTAAGCTTAGTGTGATATCATATTTATAAAGTTTCACTAACGATGTAATTGTGTCCTATGTAATTGATATTCAATAATGATAATAGTGTTGCTCAACATATCGGTTAATAACAATATACGCCTTTATGTTCCTATGTCATTACAAAATTTTGTTATTACACTTTATATTACTTAGAATTGTCATTGAAGTTAATTTTCATATTTTTTTATGGCATGAATTTCGATATGTTCGTCAGAGACGAGATAGAAAGATAGGAAGCTAATATAGAATGTTTATAAAATTCCGTCTGAATAATATATTATAAAATTTAAGGAGAGTAACGCAGTTAAAACAGAATAAACGAAACTACACTTTAATTTCGTTGCCAATAAAAAAGATATTTTCAGAACAAAAAGTGTTCAGTCGCCTTCAAAGTGTGAGCGCGCTCTAGCCGCCGTCCCAGATAAGGCTGAAGAACACGTCTGAATACTCCAATGCGATTTTCCAAAGACAAACAGTTTAACTACAACTACTATGACATTCAAACAGTTAACTATCATTGAGTCTAATAAGTACATAATTGGAAATTCTTAGAATGAAATATGACGACTATCAGCTAGTAGCGTAGCGGGTAATGAAATCTCGTCAATATGAGCTATCTATCATTTTTCCACATTCATATACATTTTGCAAATAAGGTAAGTTTTTTATTTATAGAAGTATTCATTTGAAGGTAAATACTTGTATCTTATCTATAATTCATAGTACATCACGTACTTCATAGAGTTATGAGAACCGATTGCTGAAATCAATATATATTATATAAATGCCTGCCCCAGCCGGGTTTTGTACTTAAAATGCCTCGTCCGACGGGCAATATACTAATAATACTAGGTTGTCAAATACTTTTTATTTTCGAAGTTATTTTGGAAGTAATTTTCTTAAAAGTAATGTAAGAATTGTATTCTCCCTATTACCATAGAGAAATAGAAGCGAATTTTTGTCGCCAATTTTAAAAGATTGTTAATCGAGAAGTCGCAGTCGTACAGTCGCAGTCTCGGTGCGCCCACACCCTATGGGAGCGCCGCCCCGCCGGTTTTATTGCGTCCCTTGTCTATACTCTTCCTTTTTTCTCCCGTAATTGGATGCGTGGTCGCCGCCCGGCCTATATTGAAGGGGTAATTGGAGTTTGTCTTCGTAAGCGTATTACGTTTGTTACCAACATTACTCTATTAACTGACGCACCGAGCTATACCACGTTCGGGGTTCGCTGCTCGGGAAACATCGGCGAATTGGTAATTACTTTGCTAAATGACTGACAGAAAATACATCGATTGTAATGGTTGAAACACTGTCTATTTTACTGTTCCTCGATAAGACGGTGGACAGGTCGATTACTCGACTGGCATTGTAAATGAGGAGGCATCAGGGGCGAAATATACCGTTGGTTGCCTGTTTGTTTAATACAAACGTTGTGCTGTAACGTAATGTGGTGTTATCGAGCACAAGGGCCGCGCGGTGGTGGCTGTTCGCAGAGCACAACCTAATCCGTATGCCATCCTAATTAATATTGCAATCAGAAAATTTTAATAACTTCACACTTGAATTTAAAAGGAACACGGCAGTTTGTCCACTAGGTAGAAAAAGAACCTCATCATCTTGTACCTATGGTATGATTGGGAATAAGCATTAAACTAAGCGCTGCATAACCCAACATCTTTCAGGCGGGGTCGGGCCCGGCCGCCCAGGTTCGGCACGTTGGCTTGGACTCGAGGATGAATGGAGCCATTACTCCCCTGAAGATCGCTAGCGGGGGAAGCGCACTGAACATAAGTGAACTACAGGGAGAAGCCCGCTACGTGACGCGTTCAATAATTGAAGGATGATGCACAAAAACGATAAAGATGTATCGCCATTTGTCATCACCTTCCAAATACGTTCAACATGGGAACAGTAATGAGTATGGAGGTAATATTAAATATTATTGATTGCTTGTTACATTAAAAGTTGTTAATTAAAAAAACACAGTAAACAGTCCATTAATTTACAAGCAAAATACTTGCACATTTATACATTTCTAATAAGAATGAATTAGGTTCACAGGGTAAAACAATCTTTAATAATAGGAAACTGAAGGATTTGGTATCCAAGTTTCTCGTGTATATGTGTACACGGGTTTACACATAAAACAATAGTCAAATACTTTGGAATCATGCCTTGCGTGTGCTTAAAATAAAACAAATATTGTATCGGTCTAAAAGTGATCGCTAGCTGCTACCGACAAGTGACAAATGTCCGACTTTTATAAAACGTCGCCAAATCTGATGTTTTTACACAAAATAAAATCACAAAAATAACTATACGTGTCATTCGCAGCCAGCCTCAAGAAGGTAGGTACCCTTGACAATGACAGCGCGGCCGCTAGGTATACTACACCATCGATCGCCGATACCTCTTTATTTACTTTACAAACGAAATTGACTCTTGACAGCCCCTCTCCCTCTAACACCCTACACAAACAGCGCTTTCTTTCCATTACGTAAGAAAAAGAGGGAGACGCCGCCATCCGCAGCGATTGCGTGCGAGCGAGTGCGCGCTACATCGCCATCTTAGATGCAGCCCGTGGACCAAAAGTTAGCCAATAACCCGATTTGCTAGGTAAAGAACGACGCAACTCGCGCACAATCGTCTTTGTAAATTGAACTCAGACGATCTCGTGACATGGTTGTATTTCCTTTGAGTGTTTGGAGGAAAATTAATAATAACGTTTGTCAGAGGTTACAGACTTCTTAGGGGAGGGCTCCGAATTAATGAGTGCGTGTCTCTGATGGCTCCATTGTGAGTGACTGCGATGCCCTTTAATATGGAGTGCGTAATAGCTCAAATTGCATACCTCTGTTGTTATTAGGGACGTCCACGTTTTATGACAGATTGGGGCGTAGCGAGGACCTCAAAGAGTTTCAACTTTGGCTTTGAAGCGTATGACAGGTTAATCATAATGACTTAAGGTTACTAATTATATTGTTTAGAAGAGTGCCACGCAAGGAGATTAAATAGGTAGGTATATTTATACCTAATACTTAATATATTTCATTGTCCTGAACCATCACTACCAAGTTATAACTTTTCTTCAACTTGAGCATTCTGTTGAATTTGAAAATATTAAAACCGAGTTTATTTGTATGTTAATAGCCGACAAACGAGCAGGCGAGCCACCTGATGGTAAGTGGTCACCGTTGCCCATGGACACGAGTAACACCAAAGGCGTCACTCAGGGTTTGTCGACCGAGAAAGTAGAAGAAAGAAAAAAGGTTATTTTTAAATAATATAATGTCGGTTAGTAAGGATTACTATAAGAAACTGGAGAACCCGCAGACAGTAGAATGAATATCCTATTAATATGCCTGAGGTACTGCAGGCATGTACCTTCACGATACAATTTTTTTGATGAGATACGAATGAGACAATTTATGTGATTATTGATTATTTAATTTCATTAATTATAAATTGGCAATTCAAACGTTACAATATAAGGAACAAAAACCTGTTTATTACTGTCAATTTCTGTTAAACGATCTCAAATTTAATAATCTCACCGCCCACGGGTCGTATCGTCCCCCCTCCTCCTCCTCCGCCGCCCGCCGCGCGCCGCAGACCTAGACGCATCAAGCGCCCAAAAACATCAATCACTCAAACTGAATTAATCCACAACCAAATTAACTCTCCACAAACAGGGCACTTCACCCTGTAACGTTCCGAACCAATCGATAACCTACCGTATCTCAAGCCAGCAAAGCTTAATATGCAGTGTGCAAAACTAACAAATCGCTTTTCGGTTTTCAACTTTAACGCAACGTAATACAATTGACAATTGCGAGAGAGCGCGTTCATCTCTTGATTTCATCCTATCTTCACATCATTTAGTTACTTCTCGGAGTCGAAACGATTGAAGTGCCAATTGGGATGCGAAGAATAACGAGGTGTTTCCTAACGCAATGGGGTTGCGTGTCGCCGGCGTGGTCTCCGCGGTGGATTCAGCGATGGAGTTTTTATTTGATTCATTAGTGCAATATTTAGGAGCCATTAGGCGTAAATAAGCGCTTCTTTGAGTGCGTAATGCGTGCCTCTGAGGTCGTTCGGTACGTTACGTCGTTATGGTGCGAGGTTTTGCCGACGTTAGAAATTAATACGTGAACGTCGCGTTTATATATATATATATATATATATCTATGATCGTATTATGCTTAACTAAAGAAATTTACATCAAATCACAGAATTAATAGTATAGATAAATATTTGTCTTCATCTGCAGTTTGTGATTGTAGCGTTTTAACTTCGTATTTCTATTTCATATGCAAAATAAAATATTTTAATACGGTAGGTACCGTGAGTGAAAACAATTAGTTGATCTATAAATTTGATGCCCATTTTTTATTCCTCGCCTCTAGAGAAATTCTTCGCTTTAAATCATACAAATTTTAGTACCAGCGGTCTCTAGCTTTTCAGACGACGCAAGTCTCTCCCTTTATCATAAAATTTAACCATTGGTCCGCTCAATTGAAATTAAAAATCAAGGTCATGCCTGTTCTTTCTTTCATAATATTTCGTTTACATTTTCGATATCAAGCAATAGAATAACTTCTGGAATATGTCCTATGCTACACAAAGGAGTTCTGCTATCTCTGATTGTTAAAAAGAGTTATTCATATAAATATTATTTCATTAACACATTCATACTTTTCAGAGTTCGCGCTCAGCGACAAGGCCGCCTTTTGCTAATACTGAAATTATAGAATATTTACTAATAAACAGTGTAGGATCTTGGGCTCTTAAATATTACCGCCATCACGACCGCGGAGTTTCAATGACGTGCTACCGCGATCTGCTGGCG
>DWPT01004829.1:0-12817 GCA_018251895.1 Agathymus mariae mariae | reverse complement strand
AGTTTCTTTCGCCGTTTCTTCTCCTCGATGTTAATGCATCTTTCCGAATCGGTAGTAGAAGCAAAAAATTGACGTGCATAAGTGTATTTACAGAATACCTTTATTATTAAATGATTTTGAATTTGAAATTGAACAATTCTTTAAGTCTTTTCCACTCCATCGATTTAAACACGTCTACCTATGGAGTGGATAACAGGTTTGGGGATGGGAGCATGAAAAATTTCTTCATATAGAATCGGAAACAGATGGATGGAGACTGTAAGTATAAAAACTTGTTTACGTATCTAAAAATTGTGCATATACATAAACGTAATAGTTATTTTTATGGCGTCTATGTCAACAGTCTGCGAAGAAGCCAACCTTATCATGACAAAAATCTCCCTTAATGAACTCCAAGTTGACTCCCGTCTTAACGCATTTATTCTTATTATCCTATACCATAAGAAAAATACCTCACACACCGTTGCGCTCGGGCCCTAAAAAGCAATGAGGAAGCATTAGTAGTCAGTCTGGATATCGCTAAGGCTTTCAACCGGGTCTGGCACCGGGCCTTTCTCGCGAAGCTTTCTTGTTACTGTTACCTGACAGATTATACCATTGGATAGCCGTAAATGGAGGACAATAGAATTAAAGTTGTGTCTGAAGTAGATAACCGGAGTGAATCTCCGAACGGGGTAGACTAAATTTTGTCGAATTATATCCCACGGAGACCACATCAGTCTGACGGAAACGGCCACATTCAGACTTTGGTGCGGGAAGACTACTAGACTAAGTTCTCTGATATTCTATTCAGTCGCCAGTATACCTGGGTACTATTGTAAATGTGGTGTGCGATCGTTTTACTATACATTAGAATGACTAACTACATTTGAATCTAACTAACTAACTAATGAATAATAATAACACATGAAAATATACGGGGAGAGAAAAATAAAAAAATGGACAAACATACAAATACACTATTGTTAATTACAAGTAAAAATACAGTTAACCTTTAACCCTCTCATTATAAAAGGAGCCCTGACTCTAGAAGAGGGATAATTATGAGTTATAATGATGATGAAGAAAGGAATATTTAAAACTACACCCTGCGAATGACTGCGGAGATACGAGTTGGTATCAAAGTAATTTACCACCTCAACGCCTAGACCATAATACGACAGTTTGGATAAATTAATGGTACATTAAGACAGACAAAGGCTCCTGTGTTAAACAAAATTAAAATCATTTTATAATTTAGATATTTTTGAAATACACTAATGCGCGTAATTTTTTTCTTCTACTACCGTTTTGCAAAGATACTTTACAATTGAGGAGAAGAAACGAGGAAAGAAACTCCTCAACACATATTTTTAATCAGTCTAATCTATTCAACTGTTTTTGAGTGAGGTCGTCTACAACGCCCATAGAGCATAGGCAGTTGCGGTCTTCGCTTTTACTTGAAACTAGACTGTATAGAATATTGTATACGCCAGCAGACGATAAGTACAAAGCCGAGTACGCTTATAATGAAAGTTTGTATTATATTTGATGAATATTAACTTCATAAAAGTTTTGTTTCATTTGAATATGTTACTAAGTATAAAGTTTATATTCAACAAAACGAAATTTAAACAACGCAGTGAAGCAGCATCTTTCAAATAGTGCAATGCGATTGGCACCATAAGGAAATAAAATAACAGGCCTTAACAATGAATATTACTGTGACCCGCTTATGATATTGATATGGTAAAATACAATTACTTTTGATATACATCGATATTGATATGGTTGTTAAAAATAACCACAATATTATCATACCTTTTAATTGAGATATTTTTTTTAATAATGTATGTACACTAGACACGTAAATAATAAAATTTAAGAAAAAATATATACAACAGTATGGATATTTTATTTTTCAAATTTAATAAAACAAAAATGTTTACTTATCACACCAAATACTGCACAATTAATAATAAAATACCAAATTTAACCTGTTAAGCAATAACTTGCAACTAAAAACGTTCACATTCAGTTTATGCGTAGAGTCTTTCTTGTGTAGAATCCAGATCGATCCGGCGGTACTTGACAACGATCATACTGTTCTTAACCTGCCTGGCTAACCAACGCCATCCTTAAATCAGCGTCAAAAACTTATTCATGAGCGAGCTCTCTACTTCTTTTTATCTGGGTACGCGCTAGCCCTTGGTATTATGAATGTCCAAGAACAACGCTTAGTAAGAGATAAGTATCATCAAATTGCACGTCTGCTCTTTTGCCGGTTATTGATAAGAAACACCAGAACAATTAATATAAAAAAACCGCATCTGGAATACCCATAGTTTAGGCAGCAGTACACGATATTCCGTTTGGCAGCGTGTTGACTCAACTGATTGGGTGCAGATGTGTTTATTCAAACGCGACAGCACCTAGTATTGTGCCGGGCGTGGGATTGAATGTGAAATTGTTAAATTTGCATAACAATTAAATTGACGAGTGAAACGGTTATACTTGTAGACGGGCGATCACAATCGAATTCCCTAGACAATCATGATAATTTTGTTATATCACAAATCGAACTTAAAGCTGATTCCGTAGTGAGATCGTTATAATATATATGAATATTATGGTTAATCCAACCATTGAATTTGTTTAAATCATCTATTACGGTCTAATTAACCTTAATACGTAGTACTAATTATAGTATTAATAAGATATTAATCTTACCATGGAACCAGTCCGGAATTGGATCTGTGAGATTTTATAACTGCCGTGTGGCTTCTAAGTTAAAGAGTTACTTTTTATTTGATTGTACAATGTATATGAATCAAAACTTAATTATCAGTGAATTGGACAAATTTTACTATTATACGAATACTAATATTACATAAATGTCATGACACGTCGACACGGAGAAACTCTTGACAGGGTGACAGATGCCGGCTATTGGTTGGCTTTATTGTTAAAAATATGGAAACAAACGATCGGTGTATCGTACTATTCTATCTAGTTCGTTTTCTGTTTGTGTTTTGGAAACTATTGTACCGGCAATACTCGTGTGTACAGCAAGTGCACACTACATGTACATATCATCACTCGGAGTATGTTAATGCTGTCGGTTATCCAGGTACTCCGCAATCAATTAGTGCACTTCGGGCTGCGTTCGCCGTTGTGTTGACACAACTGATTGCTATTGCGCTGTTTATGGTGTCGTAGAACACCTGGCGTTGAGGGTCACAGTGAATATAAAGTTAAGTCAATTATAAATTGAATTTAACAGAAAGATTCTGAATTTTCTGTATCTGTCATATAATATATGTATACAATAACATTGCAGAGAATAACGGTATACATTGTAGAGGTCATGAAGGTATTATTAGTTCCATGAGGGTAAAAAATTTTCAACAAATAAATGTTTTTTTTTATATTATTTTACACTATTACAAAGAATACACTCGTACGACCCTGTTTGAGATTAAATTTTCTTCTTAATTTCCAGAAATATATTCGACACTGAACATTAAAAATGAGTCTACGAGCTAGGCTTCCTGTATAAGAACAAATCTCGATGTTCTTTCTACTTAAATTATGATTGCTTATTGATTGAGTGGTTAATGTTAAATATAGCTTTCTCTTCATCGAAGCGGTTTAAATAAAACCGCCTAACCCTGTCTTGAGGAGAAATTACGCCTATTATAATAATATAAATGCTGTTATATATATAGATGCTCTGATATAGATGATCTCACTTGGTATCTATGTATTCGATTGGGCTGGAATTATACGTACAGTATATACGTATAGTAATTTTTAGAAGTCCATTTAAGCTTTTATGTTTCAATTAAATTTTTCCTAGGAACCGAGTACACGACCTCATCATCTATTATTTCATTATCATAATTTTAATCAAGAGAAAATCTTGCGGGTTCAATTTATAACAGCATCTTCGCCCACTTTAGTAAGTTAGTTACCGTCGTAAAGTGGGACGATCTTTACAAAGAATTACGAGCCAGCGGAGCCACGGATCTCGCGTTGCTCTTACTTTTCTCTTGAAATTAATTTCCTGATAAACCAAGGGAAGAGTTGACTTTTAATTAGCAGCTGATGAACTATTTGTAGGGAAATTTTCTTTTTAACTTTTCTGGAAATTACTCACTGGAATTATTTGCCTTTATAAAAAATTGTTTACGATTGATTTGTCTAAGTTGGGCAGTGGTTTAAAAGATTAAGTGTAACAAAACCAAACATAATCCGAGTACGTATTTTATATCAACATATGTATGACGCATGTTAGGTAAATTAACTATTCCCTCTTTTCATCTAAACCCATAAATATAAATAATACACAATAGAAGTTTTCAGCCACGATTTACAGGATATCTTAAAATACTAAAATCCAGTTTTAAATATTTTCAGGACACCGTTAATATATTATTTGAGCTCCATTTGGTTCGAACTTGACTGGATTATTTACACAAACTTCTACAAAGTGTCAAGAGCTTCTAAAATAGGAGTTGTTTATTGTTCATTAATTGTCGATGCAAGAAGCTTAGATGTAAGGAAGGTAAGTTGAAATAAGAAAATGGCCTGATGGAGGTTAACAGGTACGTGACCCACGGCTACCGGACCTAGACGAGAACATTCCTGCACATACCGTGCGCGAACGGACTGGAATGTAATTATACATCAGGAGCTAACGGTAAATTGTCCCTGACAGTATTCGGGGTATGATTTTATACTCTTCGCTGACACCAAGCAATTTAATTACATGACAAAACATACGATATATGTATAAGGTGCAAAATAACTATTAGAATGTGTAGTCAAGCACTAACTTATAGTAGGTAAAAGAAAATAAGGACGTAAGGATCAAGATCCAGACAGAGTTGACCGGAAATAATAGTGTCGAAACCGATTCCGCACAGGCTTAAACTTTTGAAATCACCATATGTTGTTTAAAGATGTCCCGAGGAGTTTCTTTCGACGTTTCTTCTCCACGATGTTAAAGCACCTTTCCGAAACGGTAGACGAAGCAAAAAATGAAGTGCATAAGTGTATTTACAGAATACCTACATGATTAAATGATTCTGAATTTGAATTTGATGAACACATCTGTGTCTTTTTAATCGATTCTAATTTTGCTTCAGTTAAAATAGTTTTCTGATGTATTGCCAGAGGAATGAGAAATGAATTATGACTTACTTTAATGTACAAATGACGAACGGATGTGGCGGGTGTGTACAATGTAAAAAATAAACTGTATAAAAATGATATGATTCTTTTCTATTACATGAACCTAGCAACACTGATATGGTCAAGTAATGGAAGAAGTTAAAATTGAGCTTGCATATATTTTAATCGAAATAAGCATTATAATCTTAATGCGAAGCCACTTGAGAAAATATCTATGTTATAGTCATTCCTAGTTGCGGGATCCAGAAGAAGCGCAAATACCATATACATTGTCACTGTACGATAACATTCCACTGTTCAGTTTCAGTGGTGGCAGCTGAGACCAGTAAATTTGAACCTTAAGACGCTTCAAGTTTGAGATTAATTATATTTTGAGTTTCTTGTGGTCAAGTGTGTGTGTGGTCAGTGCCTACATTGTAGCAGTAGAACTGGTCAATTGTTTGTTACGTCCGTGTTAAAAATAAATATTAGAAAATGTATTCATGTGAATAATAGACTTAAATGTGTACACCGAGACACATTAAAGTAGTCGAGAGGTTGAAAATTTAATTTCTATTTCACGTCTCTGAATACAAAATATTTTAAGTGAAGGCCAGCTACGAGAGAGGATTAAAGTCTATTCGTTATAAATATAAAACACAAGTACGCCTACATTTGTTTTCACCCGCGACTTTAAAAGCCTAGTTTATAAATAGGCGATACTTATTTGGTAGAAAGTTTCTGATCGCACGTTACGCAGCTTGTCCAAATATATAAATTGAGAAATCATGAAATAATCTTCAAATTATATCTACATCCTCACCTACAAATAACTGAGTGTTAAAGAAACGAGCCATAGCGTCTTAAAAATTAAAGTTAAGTAAAAATGTTAGTAGATTTTGAGAGTTTTCGATCTAAAATCATAACGATAGCATTATTTATTTAAAGACCTCTATATAAATAAAAGGACTTATCGAATCCTAAGCTGGCAAAATAAATAACACCAAGACCTCATGAAATAGATCACCCTTTATAACCATCATTGTACATAGGTAGTTGAACTATCTAAATATTTGTAAAGTGGAAGAAATTCCGATATCAAGTGAAATGAAAAAACTAACCCTTCCTGTCCGTTTTCGGATCGCGACGTAATCTACGCGTGACCTTTCCTAACAGTATTATCGCCATGGCGTGACACTGAGAAGTTACTTTAAGGTCCGCATGAATATGTTATGGACCTCATTACAAGAGACCCGTGCAATAACATCTCCATATTTTCCCTTGTAATTCGGTTCTGACACGAAAGAAATCTAAGTATCGGTCTAGATTTTTAGACGGCTATGTACAAGATGACAATACAGGTACTTATTTATTTTAAAAACGTGAAAAAAAGACGACATAGTATTACTTCGGAAAATCAATTTTATATACTTATAAGAGATATATTTTGATATATTTTTTAGAATGCAAAGTTTTAAAGATCAAATCATTCGTTTGATTCTGACAGCTTCAAGTGTCTTTGGAACTTTATTTACAACAAAAGCTTAAATAATATGTTAATTATTAAGAATACAATATATAATTATTTATCATTAACACGCAAAATAAACACACATTGTGCCGTACATTACTTTTATATTTAGCATCTCACTTATAATAGCGCGTTAATCGTTTTTCCAGGCAATACATCATTTAACACGAGTAACAAATTATTTTGTAAATTCGCAATAATTTAAAATTACTGTATAACACTATCAACATAATTAATCTGAAATAATAAATTCAAGGATCAAATTAGTTAGCGTCACTGTTCTTGCGTGCCCAGTGACGGTGCCATAGAACAAGCGAGCGAGTAGGAATGCCGCTTGATAAATTTAGCACCTACTGGTGTTTACTCGTGTTCGATAAGTACCAAACTCAGTGTCATCTAGCAATAGGTACTGCTAGTCAAAAGGTACAATTTTCTTAGGATTCATCCAGATGCAAGATCACAAACCAGGCTAGGCTTAACCATGTTTATTAATTCTGCCGATAACATGATTTAAGAAATTTCGTGCTCTGAAGATAAAGCTAATAGGGTAATGTCATAAATAATCGGACTAATGCTACGATGTGTAATACATTCATTCGACTGGCCCCGAACGACGCCTATATATTTTTTCTTTAAAATCTTTAAAATATTTCAGACTTGGATAAAAAAAATACACCTGATACCCGCTGTCGCCTGCATCCTGTCTAAGTAGATTGTCTTGAAGATTTAAACGTGTTCATAAATTAAAATATAATAATAGAGGATCTATAAAATTTGCTACAAATACTTTTGTGTATGTCAATATAGAAATATAACTCGGTATTGACACAAAATACTTTCTTTATGAGAAACAGAATTGATTTCCTTAGAGATCCATTATGTAGGAGTTTCGTAACGTATTATTTTGTACCTTTAATGTACCGCTATAGCGCTGTACCACTTTTATCGTTCTCATCCTTACGATTGATTACAAGAGAAAGCTTTTTACCATTCAAGTCCGCTTTTGGGCCATTTGTTTAATTGGAAAATAAACACAATAAGTATACGTATATAAATCTACGACACGTACCTTTACTTTTTTAACAAAAATCCAATACTTATATTTCGTATATCATATGCATTCATTACTTTTGGTTTACGATGGCAATGTTACAGCTATGCCTATGTGTAACTTATTGTTTTTCAATGAACAAACGCGTTGAGTTATATACCCTCTGTAGCAATTCTATTTCGATACTTATTCTATGAGCCGTACAAATAAATAAATTTCCAAGCAGCGCTATCATTAAGGCGGAGAGATAATGAATTAGATTCCAGAGTTCTTTGCGGATAGAAACATCTGCTGAATATTTCGGGTGTTTCAAATATACTACATAAATATAAGGAATTTACACAAGCAAAAAATTTTGAGAGTCCAGCAATGGGACAATGATGGATTATGATCTGCTAATAAAGGAGACAGGGATCGAATTCTAGATGCACTTCTTATTTTTAAAGTTGTTCTCGTATTAGAAATTTTGTTAATACAACAATATTCCCCACTTACATTTAAAAACGTTGTTATCTAATAAAGATTAACATTTTAATAGTGGAAAAATATGAGTTGAACACTAATGGTTTGTGTATTTTATTAAAACTCTTGTTTCTTGATTATTATTTATTTTAATACCTGCCAAAACTTTGTTTTATGCGTTGACGGCGCAGGCGAGCCACATCAACATTATTGGGTCTTAAACTTTGATAATTGAAAATCTTAAAATATAAATTGTTCAACCCGCTTGTTTGATTTTAGAAATTGGATAGCAAGTCAGTTATATTAATTATCACTTATACTCTGTCGAGATCGAACTACACGGTACAGAGCAAAGCCTAAAATCCCTAAATATACCAGCCTTCTGATGACATTAGATACTTTATACCTTCGTCAGCAAGATGTACTGCACGTACTGGTTTAGACTCAAAGTTGCCTCTTGTATTTCAAGCTGTTAACGTTTCAAACGTTTATCTGTCATAGAAATATGTGTTGTGCTGTAGAACGAATCCGAGACCTATCGTTCGACAGATGCAGTGACCCGCTTCCAATGGGCTACGGGGCCGTCAAATATTGTTCGTTGCCTTCTACTTTCTTTTTATCCATTGGCTTTGTTTCTCGATCGAACTACTGGTCGCGTCTTAAAGGTGCGACGATAAGACATGCTGATAACGTCGAAACCTGTCTTATCTCCATCTTATATTATCAACTCTCAACTTTATAGCAGGGATCAAATTTGCATAATTGATACATCATTTTGGGACATTAGAATTTGAATTATATGCAGATTTTTTAAATTTCAGATGTCATTTGGTGAAGTTTTTAATCGAGTTCAAAGAGAAAGGTATTAATTGATAATTAATTAATCGCTTTCACGTTTTCGTTCATCTCCATTAGACAGTGAGAACGATGTGTTGATGTAAATTCAAATTTACTCAACTTCAATCACCAAGAATCTACTATCTGAAGTTTGCAATACTGTTAAAAAGAAGGTACGTACCATTTTGTCAAACACTCATTTATTTCTTTTTTGTTAAATAGCTGTTTCTATATTGGCACGCTTTATCATCGAAGGCTACATATAATTATTATATAACTGCTTGAAAGTCACAAGTTAATTTTTTTTAACTTATTACTATTTTTTTATATATTTATATTTATAAGCTAAGCATTTTCATAACTATAATGTAAAAGTACGCTGATGTAAACGCAGTTATAGCGTTTCATAGAAACCTCTGTGGTTTCATGTTGCTATTCCAAACAAGTTTGTTGTTCTTGAAATGATAAATAAAAAACAGTTAAAGTACGAAAAAGTTGCCTTCTGGGACATACCACGTTGGTAACTCCCTTGGTGTTACGGGAATTTTAGGGTGCAGTGACCACTTACCATCAATTGGTGCATCTAACTGTTGGCTGAATGTTAATATACGTAATAAAAAAACATCCGATTGTCTATACGTTCATCATTTTCTTAAATATAACTTATTCCATTCATTTATCACACGGTATCACATTATATGAAGTATTATAAACAACAGAGGAATTCGCCCTGCTTGTGAGAATAATACATATGATTCTTTGCGATAAAGTCAGGACCGACGAGGATCCAATAAAACGTTTACAAGCTTCAGCCGTGATAATGTGAAAGTTGTGTCACAAGTAACTGGGGAGAGGAAGAATTGAGACCGTCATATTTTATGCTTACATTTTTAACGTTGCAACTTTATTATGTGGTAGATCATTTTCACAAGAGCCATTTATAGCACGTGGATTAAAAATTTTGCCGACATCTTGAATTCTTCATTTTGAATGTACTTTGCAGTTTCAGTGATTTTAAAAGAAATCGTTACTATCTGTAAAATAACACGTGTAGCAAAAAATGTGATACTTTTGTTTAGAAAAGTGTTGTTCGTGGTTCTAACAAGGTTTAGTCAAGTATATTATTAGAACAAAAGGTTATTATAAGCCAGATGATTATTTTAATGACCAAAATAGACATGTCTTAGCAATTGTCACATGAGTGAGTATTAAGTCACGGCTCATATTAGATAGATCCACTCTGAAGCATAGGCGTACATAAAGTATTTCAACTAAAAATAATTATGATTAAATTTAAAGTGTATACCGCACCACCTGTCACCGCCAAGCCAAACTCCCTTGTTCGTAGAGTATCACATTGTTCAACATATGAGGATCCTCGTGTTCGATCAACCACGAAAAGCTTTTAACATGTTTCGGTTGAAGTATTGGAGAGCCAGTTGCTGAGATTATCGCTAATTACTAAGGTAAGATGTCGGATCATCGCTTCTAATCCTGTGGTTCGTCTTGTCGTTGCAAATTAAACTTGCAAATAAAACAAAAGGAGATGAGAATACTTCGCCTAAATTTATGTTATGGGTTAAATTCTACAGAAGCTGTAGGTGATCAAATGAGCAGACACATCCAAAGGTTAGTAATACCCTTCATAGATCAAAGTGTTTCCATCATAGGAAAAATATTTAATATTTTGAAAATTATATAAACTAACATGGAAAGAAATTGAAGTGACCGTCCAATATCGTTCTTGGTCAAATGACTCTCAAGGGACACGGCCCATATAAACATGTATTACATCGCTTCCAAGAAAAATTGCTGGAATTACCTTTTGGGAAATGAAATTGTTAGTACAGAAAGTGAGATTTGAAATTAAATTGATGTTACGCCGTTTTGTTTTTTGGATGTAATTACCTTGTAATAAGTGAAGACAAAAGACCAAACAATAATGTCGTTCCAGGGTGCTATTTTAATTATAAGATATTTATGAAAAAGAATTACAATGTAGTACCTACGTAGTTCTAGACCGTCAAATAGGACAATCGCAGATGATCGACGAAATTTCACAACTGCCAAACCGGTAACCAGTAAGCGGATACCGGTTCGAAACAATTTTATGGACTGTATAGTTTGGATACAACATAAAGCGCCGAGCTTGGTATTTATTGTCAGGTACCAGTCATGAAACTATCTTGGAAGCTTCCAGTCGGCATAATTATTTCCAACATTTGTTTTATCAACTAACCCCTTAGCAAACCGCACTAGCGCAGCATGGCGACAGTCGGTTGTAAGTCTTCTCCGTTACGAGAGAAACCTTTGTCTTACAATGGGCCGTGAATGGGTTGAACCCACCTACTAACCACAATGTGGGTACTTAAACAATTATATTAAGGTTAAATTCAGAAAACTTGATAACAATTTATAGTAATTTATTAGTCTTATTACTATTATTCAAGATTTATAAAGGTGATGTTAGGTTGTCACGACAAATTAGGAGCACAAGGGTGAATAATTAATGGCGAGTCTGACTTAGATCTTCAATTAAACATTAATTCCCCCGGGGACTAGTTTCTCACTATCCACACTTGATACGTTTCTTATTAAGTAAAGCCGAAATCTTTACTTGCATTTGAAGGCTAGATTTAAACCCCACAATACTTATTTTATGAACGGCATTTCATCTTTTCATGGTATTCATAAAGTAGTATTTGAAGTCAGTTTTCGTTGTATGGGTATTGTTATTCGTCTGAACTTTGATGGCAAATCATACTTATAACTCACCGACCACTATTGGGGAACGTATTCTAAAAAACGTTGTTTGCTTGGTTTTAGTAGGTTCAACAGGAAGTCAGCCCAAGTAAATCTAAATCCAACGTCCGACTAACTACGTACGACCATTCGATAAAAATTAACCCAAAAATAAGCGTTACAGTTGCCAAGCTTGAGAGATACTTTTCTGCGACTCTATGGTTGTGGTGAGTACACCAACAGATGAGATGTCAGCTTATATCCCGGCGAAGTAAGGCAAAACAATATTTTTTATGTTATCTTCGTTGAATAGATGATGAGATTACGGGGTCTTACTAAAAGAGGTCACAAGGCCACAGTGACGAACTACTTGGAGTTACGTTAAGGACCGAAATCTTGAAAAAAATTCTCTTCACACATTTCACAGAAATATTTTTCGTTACATAATTTTTATAGAAATTATTATCGTAGTTTTTCATGACCACTGCAAGGCCCTACTCCATACTGTTCACTCATTAATCTTATTACGAGTAAAATGAAAACAAATATATATATATATATACATATAAGAATTTCAATAACATTTGATAGAATTAAAAATACATAGTTTGTAAAATTAATGTCCTTTCTGGTCGTTTCCAAATGTAGTCACGTTTGTTATTTATTTACAGCCGTCTCGCGTAGTGTATATCAATGCAAATTATAATAATTTAAACATTTTGAATACAAACTAGGCGAGAATGTTATTAAAACTTAACAGTCATGAGCTTCAATTGGATTCAACAAAGTGACAAGGAAATGTGACGAGGGTTTTGCGGCGAAAGCTCACGATCACCACGATGCGGAGTGACAAATTTACTAACAAGTCATTATTTTTGCGACTATGGCAAACGGCTCGTATAGTTGTTACTAAATTTATGCTGGTAATCTATGTTGTTTATCCCTTAATCATGTAAAATCTCTTTTTTTTTATGGTAATAGCCGACAAATGAGCAGACGAGCCACCTGATGGTAAGTGGTCATCGTCGCCCATGGACATC
>DWPT01004828.1:0-12818 GCA_018251895.1 Agathymus mariae mariae | reverse complement strand
CGTAGGTAAAGTTAAGTATTTAAGGCAGTATTCCAGAGTTATACGGTAGTCCAAACATGCTGCTTATGTGCAAATATAAATATGTACGTTGTGTATTGAATCTGAATACTAATAAATGTGTGCGTGTTCAGTGCGTGTATGGATGACGAATATAACGTAAAAATGGCCTAATATGGATTTAAGAAATGACAGATTGATAATGGCACAACGTGTGCACAATTTTTTCAATAGGTTGATTTACACTGCAATAATAATATAAACCCTAATAATTTTTTGAGTTGATCGAGTAACTGACGATAGGTGCTTCGGATATATCGATTTTTATTAAATATTTGAAAAGATGTATAGATGTCGACGACAGTAACAAGGAGATCTCTGTAACGTATTTGTTATTAAATCCAGTTATTTCCGTAAGAAATATGATTTGCATATGAAAATATTTATGATGATTCTTTAGTAATGCTAGAACTTCAATGACTTTGATAAGGTCCATTCACATTTAATGGCGTTGCCGATTCACACGCAACTTATTTACAACGTAGCAAGCAAAATTAAATCTACTTTATTTATTCCAATTGCTTACAGTATTTTGTCAAACAATTGTGGCGATAATGTCTACAAATATGAATGGAGCTTGAGATTACTTAAATCGAAAGTCCTCCGTAACCACCGTCATGATTATATCGTTAGTCGAAATTAGTGACTCGTCTAGATCTAACGCTGTTATAACTTCAATTTTAGTCACATATAATTTTCAAAGTACGCCATGAAAACTACTCACCTCAGTGTCAGTCTTAGCATCGGCGTCTCCTATAGATCTAATGAGTTCCTTAGATATCGCCATCAAGAGATAGTTTGTGATTTTAGATTTGGTTTCTGTCGTCACTTCGCCCTTCACTGGCATTATCTCCTTGCACAACCTCGTCAGATCTTCGTCGACCGTGTTGTGGATTCTATCGAATAAATCGTCGATCAGTTGGCTGACCAGTTGGTTCCTCATCGATGGACAGGAGCAACGGGTTTCGGAAGTGATATAACTGAGGCTGTGGTGCATTCTGCCGTAGTCAGTCTTCTTTGGTACCGCAGTATATATAGAATATCCTTCGTCTACGTATTCCGTTCTATCCGGCTTCAGGTCTATTCGTGACGCGTGGAGAGATTGCCTCATCGTTTCGCTTCTCAACTCCTCTAGTTCTTCCGTTTTGATCGACAATTCGTGGCTTATCGTCTTTAGTTTCTCCTCGCACTTCCTCTTACACTGGGCTAAAGCCTTTTGTGTCAAAGATAGCTGCTTTTCGAGAGATTCCACCTGAGAACACACGTCTTCTTAGAACATCGCGTGGACGCCCCATGCCAAATTTACACGCCAATTGTTCTTCAAAACATGCACTTCGTGGTACCGAGTGACTGAACCGTGAAACATGCAAACATGCAGGTGAGTAAAGCGTGCGCAAAGATATTGATATAAAATTTTTTTAGCTGTCGTCAATATTGAAACAAAACATTTGATGTATTTTGTGAAAAATAAATTTATTTTAAAAAACACCATATTGTGATTTATTAGATAATCAATGATAATACAATTTATAATAAAATGTTTCCCTTAATTTTAAACCCATGGCATTTACAGTCAATATTTTTAATTCAGTTCTATATGATTTTTATTAAAAAAAAATTTAAAATAACGACATTATAGCAAATCAAACAGCCAGTACCAGTTCTCTACTCACTGTTATATTTTGATCCAACATTTGGCATTTTATATCAACGTCTAAAAGCATTAATATCCCGGCATTAGACACTAAGACAAAGTTCAAACTACAACACACACAAGCATCTACTTTGCTACACACTCAACTCGAAAACCAAACGAGAATATTCCTGTAATGGTAAAAACCAAAACAAACTGAAGTTTGCTGCAGAGACTACTCGATACTGGACTTCAACAGTTCCATATCATCGTCACCAGCCTTTTACAGTACACTGCTGGACATAGACTTCTCCTAAGACACGCCACGGAGCCCGGTCGATAAAAAGTTTGTCCTTTGTCCCCTATCAATATCACATTTCGGTAATTCCCTCAAAGGGATTCCGGTCGATGATAACTTTAAAGAAACGCAAACACAAGACGCAATCGTCGAGACGGACACGTACTATGGCGACGATGACGTCATTCAATTAAATGTCGCTAGTAGTAACACTCATAATATAGTTGCCGGTAACGATACTTGTTTGAATGTACCATTTACATATTTATGCTACTGCATTATAACAAGATCAAACAATTAATTTACTAAATACTATTTGTACTGCGTGCTACATTGATACAGCCAATACAAGCTACCATAAGAAATGTTTATATAATTCCTCCCAATATAGGTAAAATATACCGAATCAATCTAAATAATAATAATACATAACGGGGTCGACAGTATAAGGAATATTTGTCGAAAATTTTAATGTGTTATCGATAAAGTCTTAAATATATATTTATGGAATTTTGTGTCTCTCTGTTCACTTCTAACATTAAAACCATAACATGGATTTAAACGAATTTTGGCATATTTGGAACTTACATTATCGGTCAAAATCTAGGATAACCTAGAAATCAATTTGTCGATGTGGAAATCTTCCAAGGTGATGGTATGTCGAGTTCCCTGTATATGTTCAACATACCTCCTCCTTCAGTTCGCTGTTGGTAACCTCCAGCTCCTGGTTGTTCTTGCAGGCTCGAGTCAACTCCTTCCGGATTACCTCGAGGTCACCTATGAAGGTCACCTCGGTCTTCTTTGACAGCTCCCGATGGCTCTTCAGATCTTCGTCCAATTGCTTGTTCATTTTACGGAGTTGTTCTATTTCTTTCTACAAACCAATGATGTTATAAAGTCAAATATTACTGTCTCTTCTTTATTACACAAAGACGAATAAATTAAGTTAATTATTGACAACAAGCATAAGATATTGCATTATCCTATTTTCAAAGATTTTTTAAGTATATATAAAGAAGAGTAAAAGTGAAATAGAACAAGCTTTGTTACAAGAGACAGAAAATAAAATAAATATGACAAGAAAGGAAATCAATTAATGAATGTGAATTTATATTAACAAAATAATTATTGCATCTCTTTGCATATAAGAACACATATGACATTTATATAATATTACATTAATTATTTATTATCATTGAACTTAGAAGATATCTCTGGAATACGCACTTTAAACTTTGCCTCTAGCGATTTAAGCGCTGCCTCCGATTTCTTAGCATCTGCATCGGCCTTGCCAAACATGGCCGCTAGATTGGTGTTCTGGGTTTTCAGCGTTTTGGTATCTCGTTCTGCTTTCTCCAACGCAATTCGCATACCGGATTCTGATTCTTCTATTTCTCTTAACTTCTTCTTCAGAGGCTCGATGCATTTCTTCCATTGATCACGCTCCGACTCTAGTTTTTTCACCTGTAATCGTTATTTTAATGTTAATTGTTTCAACTTTTGTAATACTAGTATAATCACCAATAAAGTTCTATTCTGTTCCTATTGTATTTTCAAGTCGCTTTCCATCATCTGTTTTACATTTATTTTAACCATAATAAATATAGAAGTATTGTAAAATTTGTAAATTTTCCCGCAAATCACCTCAAGTATACGTTCATGGTTACTCGAGATGCAACAGCAAATACCATAAGGTCGAAATTCTATGTGCACTTGAAGTATAACATTCTTACCTTTCCCTTCAACTGCGTCTCTGTGGTCTGAGATTCTTCAATCTTCTTCTTATATCCGCCCTCCATCTCTGCCCACATATCGTCAGCTTGGGTTAGCATTTCCAAATAGGCAGTTTCACGCCTCTCTAGTTCTGCGATTCGGTTCTTGAGTTCCTGTTCGTTCTGCGCAAGAGTACGGAGTTTGATAGATATCGATGGGTCTGCAGGCAACTGAAAAAGGAAAAAAGAAAAACATCGAATATACTAGCAATAACAAAATTGGAAATATTAATATAGATTTTGTTCTCGATATAGATGGAAAATAATTATTTTTTCGACTTCATAAATTTTGTCCTGTCTGAACACCTGAAACCACCAAAAAATTTTAGCTATTTCTGGACATATTTGAATTTGTATTACTGGTTGCTATCTAGGATACTTATCATCAAGCAAAACGGATCCTTACCTACAAAAATTAACAAAACGACGCAAGGGCAGGTTTAGTTTGAGAAATAAAGCAGTCACTAATTTGTACATCCTAATCAGCAGGTAATATGTTCAGCGGCAAATACACTAATAATTAAAAAAAAAAGCGTCGGTTTGTGAGAAGGGTAAATGGAATGTATTCATGTTAATATTTCACATGTCGTGGATTGTCCACATCAGGCAAAGGCATTTAAGCGTATAAGAGATATTATCGAAGATATTTGTCATGGTTAATGGTTCTGGTTAAAGACACGGCATAGGTACTTATACGGTCTAATTGTTATGATACGCCATTCAAACAACGAGTTCGCGAACAAAACGAACGTCTTGTTGAATATTATAATTGCCTTTGTCTACGATGTTTTGTTTGTTTTTGGACTGAGATATATCTTTATATTTAAAGTTAATGGTTTGTAAGCTATATATAATGTTGTATATTTTCATGCTATGTCGGTAATAAGTTTAACGTAAATCCTCTTCTAAAACAAAATATATCTAGACCAATGAAATGCTTTACGAACCTTTTCATGTTCTTTTTCTTGTCGTATTTTCTGCTCAAGTTCCACGATCTTATCTTCTATCTTCTCCTTCTTGACTTCAGCGCCGCACATTGTTGCCGCGACTTGTCTTCTAGCAGTTTCCAATTCCTCTTCGAGCTGTTTAACCCTTGCTTCTAGAGTTTTCTTTATCTGAGCCGTTTGTTTTTCTATCTGCTTCTTCTCTGATAATAATCTAAAAAAATAAACAATACAGTTAAATGCTTGCTTGTTTTTATTTTACCTTAGTATTTATAATTCGTTAGGATGAATAGTAATGTTCGGTGTAACATGTAAGTTGAGATTTCATAAAAAAATAATTATTATCAACATGGACAACATATAAAAAATGTTTGAAGAAAAGTGGTAATTTATTTGTGTACTACATTTTCAAAATCGATTATACACACTATACACCGTATTAATACAACGAGACGCCAACACACGCCGATTGACAACACATCAGCGAGAGAATCGTTTCGAGTTATCGTCGTCACTACATTTCCTCACTTTCCTATGGAGAATCGTGTTATTAGAATACACAAAAATTGTGAAAATAACACTCAATTTTAAATTGTATTATAGGGTCACATTGAAAGAGCTTAGAATCCATTAGCGAGCTAAACTGTTACACCATTTTATTTTTATATAATTTTTTGAAGCCACGTTGTACAGTATACATGTATTTATTTATTTTCCTCTGTTACGTTATCTTTCAACACTTACTTGGTCACCTGTTGCTCAAGTGCTTTAGCGTTGGGCGTTTCGGAGACGTTCACGTCATGCCACGCAACAATAGCGTTGCACCCTCCAGCGGCCTTCGACTTTCGAACTTCTGCTATCGCCGCCTTCGTGTCCTGACCGAACGGTCCCATACGAGACAGTAATATGCGCTGAAAATTATATGACATCATTAACGGAGAGCTAAGCTGCATGATTCCCTTTTTTACGGTAAAAGTTGTCGAGAATTTTTGACAAACTAAAAATTATTGTTATCATTATTTTTTCTTATTTTTAATTCCTCATTGTATATACATCATTATGACTAATTTATTATTCTGAAAATTATGTTGTTTTTGCGCTTGTTCTATTCAATTCCATTATGAGATTTATGTGTCGTGAACCATCTTTTTTATGATTGTTTAATATTTTTGTAAATGCTGTTCGCTGTAATTGGTTTGCGCCTGTAATTGAGGTGATACTTATTTTGTTAAGGTATTTTTTTCTGCTGCGCTTGTATTAGTGTTCACCTTGTCGGTGCGATGAAATAAATAAATAAATAGATTGTTAAACATTACATCCTTCCTTGAATTCGATTATCAATCTTTGAATCTCGTTCTGCTTGTTATACATCCTACTGGATATCGGATTACTTAAGTCATTTTCTGGCAAGTCACTCTGCTTGCACTGCGCGTTACTTGTACATGGCGGTAGGCTTCTTTGCATCATATATAACCTATCTTCTAGAATCCACTATATGGGTTTCGGTTGCAGCATCGAAGAGCCAGCAATAAGCTGACTACCTTCAAGTAAAAGAAGAATCCTGGCCCACAGCGCGTCGGTCATCGGTATTACGAATGTCCATGGACGGGCCAAGTACCGTCAGCTGGCCAGTATGTCCGTTTTCCGATTGTTATAATAAAAATACCAATAAATTATTTTAAATATTAACAAACAACTTGTTTTCGTTTAATACATGTGCGTTCATCACTCCTCCTCAATGTAATAGGAACTAAAAATAACGTAAATAAGTGTGTTCAAAAACTTCCTAATTTCTTAAATTAGTTTGAATTTTAATTTATGAAAATTCTCCACTGATAAGGAAAATAACTATAATAACGTGAATTTTTTATTACAAGCTGAAATTATTACCTGTCCTCCAGGTGACACATAAGCCCCAAGAGCCTGCATTACATTCCACACTATCAGGGCTGGTACAGCCTTCTCCAAACCATTCAACCTTTCCAGGAGTTCGTTCTGAAACGTAGAGAAAAAAAATTATTTTGTTGTAATTCAGTAATTAAGTATTTAATTGAATTTAAATACTTAAATTATACTACCATTCGTCATCATTATTCTTCTTCAATATTGATATTAATTAATATATAAGTCACTAATATATACATATATTATTTTTTTAACAAAATTTTATAAGATTTTATTAAATTGTAATATTTATTACTTATGTTGAATAAAATTACAAATTGTAAGGAAACTTTTATATTTTATTAGTTAAGTGTTCGTAGTTAAACGACTTGCTTCAATCGTATGAGAACTGATGACGTCGTATGAGAACTGAGAATTAAATTAAGCATACTCAAGCGTGGCTGGCGGCTAGACGGTGACCGTGCCTGCTGTAACCTCTTGGGCACTCGCGTGCTTATAGGGAGAAGTGAAGCTACCGGTTCTGGTTGTTATTGTTACGTAGACGTCGTTGTGATAAATCAGAAACCTTCGGGGCGCATGAGAATTACCAATTGGTCGACGGGTCGCGTGGTAACGCTTCGGACTGATGACTTAATACCATAATAAGCGTAAATACTGCGCACTGAACCCTCCAGTGCTTAGTCCAATGTGTGAATTACGCTAGTGTGTGTTTAATGGTTAATGGGCTAAGCTTACCTCTCTAGCTTTCAACGTGCACTCTCTCTTATTTAGCTCGGCCATCAGCCTTTCGGCCTGCGCCCTCGAACATTCCCTTTGCTCCGTCATGTCTCTTAGTTGAACCGTGCAAAGCTCATAGTCCATCTCAAGCCTGAAATTTATCATTATTTTCAGGAATAGCAAATTAATAAATCTCTTAAATATCTTAAAGTGTAATCCATACGTACTGCTGCCAATGTAAACGAGTATCATTTTCAATTTCTTCCAATTCACAACACTCCTCTTCTAGCCTCTCATATTTGTCTTGAAGTTCTGTGAGTTGCGATTCTAGCTCCTGAAACAAAACATTAATGTCAATCATGTCAACATAACACAGTTCATTGATGTTACCAGTGATGTACGTACTTGTATTCGATTTTCAAGCAGAAACTCCTTTTGCAATCTCTGCGCTAACTTCGCCTCCTTGACGTCCTGCGCCGCTTCGTATATCGATACCTTTCCTTCCAAGAACTTGAGCCTCCTTTCGTAATACTGTTTGTGCTTTTTCCCCAACTTCACGCAACTGCATTCCAAGCCTTCCCCGTCGTCCTTCGTGCTAAGCGTCCTATTTCTAACACCTTGTCTCTCTAGCTTTTCTCTTATACTATTCAGTCGTTGTATTTCGGTGTTTAGTTCACCGGTGCATTCGAAACTGTCGTTGACATCAGTCTGAGTGCACTTGGACTCTGTCTCTATGCCCTCGAAGATTCCGCTCTCCTGCAAAACGTTATTTGGTTTCCTGTCTTCGCTACATAGACTCTCGAGTGATTCACATTTGTATCCTTTCTGTTGGTACGGTGTGACGGTTGCGATTGCTTTTTGTGTTTTGTGCTTATGAATGTCGGTTTCAGATTTGATTTGATGTCTTAGATCACATATTTTCTTGGGTTTAGTCTGCAAATACGGAAAACTTTAATTCGTTACCTAACATTGTCGGGTGCATTTGACAGCGTCACTATTTTATTTTTCATTTTAATAGAACATTGACGTTAAAGTCGATTTATGAAAAATTATACCGTGCCATACGTAACATGGAGATTTCTCTACTATATTTAAATATATAATTATACTAAAGTATATAAAGTATAATATATATTTTTTTACTTAAGATCAGTTAATACTTGACCACAATAGTGTAATTGTATATTATTTTATAAAGATAATTATAGATTAAAAGATAAATATAGATGATTCAATGTTTTCAATGAAATTAACTAGAATTAAACACTAGTGTATAAATAGACAAATATAAGTGCAGTTCACCAACTGTTTCTTGTGTGTCATTGAGCAGCTTAAAAAAGGAATAAAAAAAAGTAATTTGTAACAGGCCCTTATTCAATGATTACGATTGAACTTCGACCACGCACCTGGTAGCATTCATCTTCGCTAACCGAACTGCTGAGCGCTTGGAAATTGTACAGCAGCATGAGCACTTGCTCCAAACACGACCTGTCTTCCGTAGAGGCAGCGTTCAGGATCATCTGCTCCAAGTGATCCTTCACTGGATTGCTCTTCAACGAGTCACTGGTATCGGAGTTCCTATCCAAGATATCGGCTAGTACTTGTGCTTTCGCGAAGTCTTCTTTAAAATCGTCATGCGGGGTCGCGAGATGCCGTCGCGGGTTGCAAGGGCTGCTCGGTGTGTGAGGAGACTTGTATCCGGAGTCCATTCGTTTGAGCTCTGGGGACGCGGAGTCCTTTATTCGGGAGCCTGGAGATACGCATCCGGAATCTGAGTCTGTCAGATTGTCCCTTACACCCTGAAAACAGGTAAAAGGTTACCTTTCAATTTCAATTAAATCGATTGATCAAATTATAAGGTGATTTTTACAGATATTAAATAAACATTCTCACACTGGCACCCCCTCGATAGGATAGCCCATGTGTTGCGGGTGTGGTCAAGTATGATGTCACAAATACCCATAATCCCGAAATCAAACATGTATCTGGAACATTAGCGTCTGGTTCGGCCGGGACCGAACGCGGACCCCTCGCTCGGCCGGCAGGATCAATACTAACTGGGTTCGGGTCGTTTGGTTTTAGTGAATGTCGTTATCAAGTAACAATTATAATAGACTATTCACTTGGAAGTCTCGCGAATCTAATTTCAAAGTAAAATATTTCATTTCAAAGACAACATCTTCGTGATTCTTATCGCTTGATTCGATAAACGTGAAGTTCATAAGAAAAATTCACACATGACCGTTCTCCATTGTATTCTCTAAGGTGTTTGATGTTCGATGCGATGCCTACCAACACTAGAGTGGAGGAATAAAACCTTGATTCCTCATTCTGAATGAAGACCAGATTAATTAATGGAATTCCAAACATTTTCACACTGTGTCACTTTTCATGAACATATCTCATAAATAAACATATCTCATTAAAATACCATTTAAATACCAAATTCTGAATAGCTAGCTGAATAGATATATTCTCCATTTTACATTTAAAAAAAACCTCATTACCGAAAAATTCATCGAATTAAATTTCCTACAAATATAAGTACCATGCGTAGTATAAGATGAGAACTCGTAGAGTACCACCAACTTTCAGTCAAATTAAGTATTGCGTATCTATTCCTGGGTAACACGTGAATTCTTTGCGCTACATGTTGGCAACACAGAACAATGCGACTGAAATCGTCAGGCGTGAACGGCGTGACGTATGTACTTATGATCATTCATTTACAAGCCGAAGCTACTTAGTTTATGCAACGAAATATGTTCGTGTATAAAAACAGAACAGTACGAATACCGAACGTATAAAATATTTTATTAATAAACTCTATTATGTAAGCATGATTATTATTACTATAGTAAAACAGATGTTTCGATTGTTTCACGGCAGAGCATAAATTACAAAATGAACAAATACAACTATTTAAAAAACAAAAATCATCCTTAATTATTTTTTTCAAAACCGTTTTAAAACGGTAAAACAATAATATGTTTCAATGTGTGCATCTCATGTATCAAGATGTACATGTTAATGTAAAAAATCTCTTGTTTTTTATTCTACTCGCAGCAGTACAATACAAGTGTTCTATGAAACACAGAGGCAATATATTTCTGCCATAGATCCACTTTGTTCTATAATATCCCTGTTACTAAGTCTAAAATAGAAAAACATTCCCTAGTTTGATGTCTCCTTACCTAAGCCGTACTTACCTACTCAAAAATAATGCGTTAATAAATAAACTGTTTCATGAAGTAATCGAACAATATAAAGAACCAACATTGACCGAATCGTCCGTGAAGAAGAATTTCATATGCGTATTTAAGTAAGCATTGTTCCGTAAAGTAACAATTTATTTATTACTATTTGGTATAGGACACGCTCGTTTCTTAGCGTTTCACATTTTTCAATTTATATAAAATATCATTTGCAGCGTTACACGTGGTGTTTGTTTAAACTTATTTCTGTTCTTTGGTTACGGTTTGGAATATTTAAATATTCACCGAATCTTGAGTTTAGGTCCGATTACGATGTGGTAGCTTTTTTTTGACGCGCGCGATATTTTCTTAAGTAGGTAGAGGCCAGATATTTTTTGGAAAATTGAGTCTCCCAACTCACGACAGGAAGATGTTCTGGTCTAACTATAAAAAACTATGCCTGGAACAGGAAACGAAACAGTAGCTTGAAATGGGGAACTAAAAATTCATATCACGTTACAAACGGTGACATCAGTATTTTTAATATGGACTGTAATAAGATAAACGGTTTCTAACCGTCTAAGTAGGCGGTTAGTAGCGGCTAGTAGAGGCTCGATGACTCGAAATTTAATTATATTGAAACTCATAGCCTCAAAGTTTGAATCGATAATACTGTTACATAAACATCGATATGGAACGTGACGAGAGTTTAATGGTAATTGGTGGTAACATTTTAAGAGCGCTTTCAAGGGGACGCAATATTGCAGGCAATAAAAATTCTGTCTTTGTAACGAAGCACGCTAAAGATAAGTGGAACAGGACTCTTTAGTCTTGTATGAAAGATAATTTTAACAGCAATAAGAGAAAACAGATTTCCCAAGCGTTATTATCTAGTTAGCGGCTACACAACTAAATCTCGTTCTCTAGGTCACAACGCCGATCGCAAGCTGCACACTGCATCAATTGTGCACTTTGTGACTCCACTCGCGCGTTAATCACATATCTTAATATCTCTTGCAATCACCGTAACAAACGTAATACATAACTATGCGCTGCTCTTAGCAATTATTTTCATCTATTGTTTGATTGCTAACGAGAAGCGACTGATGCGATGTATACGTGGATTCTTTTGAGTAGACTAAGGTATCTGGAACTTGTAATATATTATTTGTGAGGTAATTAATATAAGTATGAAGGGACGGTAGACACTAGTCAATAATTAATGGTCGATGTATTAAAAATTTGCTATTTATATTTGAAAAAGATCCTGGGGACATCTCCGACGTAACCTACTGAGACTTGAAAGGGTATCTACTTATCCTTTGTCCGGTAATGATTAAAAGCATGAATTAAACAGTTCATCTGTTTTAGACAACATCGCCTTACACAGAATACCAAACGGATAGTTGTTTAGTTGTGGAGTAACTATAATATTATAAATTTAAAATATTTTATAAATTTCAACGCATGGAAGTACAGAAATTAAAAAGAAAGCTACTGTACCATTATATTTTAATACAAGGAGGTCAAACTTTTAGGTAATTTTTTATTGTGATGTTTCTAACGAGTAAATAAAACATCGTTTGTCGTACCTAGCAGTTAATGCGACGAGGTAAGTATTCTATGAGGACATGATTATCGGGTTAATTTAAAAAGCTGACGCGAGTGGGTGTGATTTCATATTCATAGCCTTGTTTACGTCTCTATTGCTGTGTATGTACATGTATGACATGAAGGCCACTCGCCCATGACAGGACGCCGTGTTCAAATCGAACCAAAGAGAGGACGACCGAGACTCGTGAAAGTTGCATCTCTGTCTGTATTTCATTAGTGACCTTTACAATAGCAAGTTGACTATTGAGTTGTCCCGTCATTAATTAGATTACAATCGATAAGACCTAGATTTGAAAGGCGAGATATGCTACAGCTGTTATTCTATTTCTGGTTATGTTGCAATTAGAAGAAAAACTTTGTTTATATAATATCCGGAAACCGGAATAGGAAAACATTTGAAGGTGTGAAGCAAGGTTCTATAACAAATACAAATTAAATATCAAATGAATATACACTCACACACACTAGAATATTTAGTGTTTCACAGACATAAAATATTGCCCGGGCCGGCATTCAAACTCCGCATTCGGCAAGCAGTGACACTACACACTGGGTTGCAGTGTAGTCAGACAGAAACAAAACTAGATTAAGGACGATTCATTCATAACAATTAATCAGTAAGCCACTACAACAATGTTCTGTCCCCAACTAAACAGGCCAGCATTGTTATTCTGTAATCTCACA
>DWPT01004827.1:0-12821 GCA_018251895.1 Agathymus mariae mariae | reverse complement strand
CGTGTACCGATGGTATAATAAAACATGTATTTAATCGGTATCGACCGACATCTACCTTACTGAAGCCATCGTGTAAAGCAGAAAATATATTGATTGTTAGTTTGTTCACTTTGAATGGTGTCAACATCGTTATCAAATCAGAGTGGCCATCGATCGATGCCAAATGGTACCAACAAATGCTTACCACGAGTGGAGACTGGTGCGACCCAAACACAGGTCTCAGATGTTCGAAGTAGAATGGAAGATATATTTCGTAAACTGGCTTAAAGGCACGGAGAGTTGTATTATAAGTCAATGCTCAACTACGATGTAAGCGACGATGTAGCCTTAGACGGCAAAGCTCATTAAGTTTGAGAAAGCCTTATTAAACTATTATAAGCAGGACCCAGTTCAAATGAAAAAAAGTCGAGTAAACCTACAAAAGGAGGGTAGGTGGACTTGCTCATGCTCCTCTCCACCACATGGAGAGGCCGCTCCGATAACGGCTTAGAGGCCTATACGGCCAAAGCCACTTCAGGTTGATGTTTAGTGGGCAGGCACTCCGGTGAGTCCTACATAACCAGCGTGGTCGGCACGCTGGTATGCATGAGCATTCACCGTCCTCCTCCAGTATGAAGGCAAAGAAAACTTGCTCATTCACATTCTTGACAATGCCCGGTGAGGACGGTTCGGATAAGTCTGTACACGTGAGCCATTATTGGTATCCCGCAATCGTGAAACTAACCAGTATGTTTGTTATACTGATCTTGGTGAAGTAAATCTAGGCTATGTTATTACGTCTGTTTTTTCTATAAAAAGTCGATTTATTTTGCTAAAACTTATAATATTCACTTTGAAAACATTAAACAATATTTTTTTAAGATACAGTTTAACCGCGTGTCCATCTTTTACGCTTCGTTTATAGTAACACTCTAAAACAACATTAACGAATCTAGCCGATAGTATCAGGCGTTACTTTGCGGAAATTCATTGTTATTAAAACACGCTCCGAAACGGAGCGTCGTCATCTCACCCCGAGGAAACACCCTAAGAAACACGTGTTGGTGACGGTATGTATGATATACAATTATTTATCATAACTGCATTTTTTCCTTTGCGGGGGGGAGGGAGGTTCTATGCAAGTGTAGAAGTATATACCATCGTACATTGTGCTTGTGGATTGTTGCAAAGTAAGTTAATACCAATTTAATTAATAAATGTGTACATTTAAGTTGATAATAAAATTTAATTTTAACTTATAAAAAACGAACAAATTAAATTTTTACCCGACAAAAGTGATATATATGACGTCAATATTAAATTTGCTACCCGGCACAATATTATCGCGGCCCCACGCCGGGCCAGAGTGTTCGCTCACCGGTGAGGTTTTTGTCCTCGCGGTACAGGATGTGCGCCCTGGTGCGCAGATCGCGGAACTTCTTGGCGAGACCGAAGTCGATCATGTACAGCTTGTTGCAGTGGCGGCCGATTCCCATCAGGAAGTTGTCCGGCTTGATGTCGCGGTGGATGAAGCACTTGCAATGCAGGTACTCCACGCGCCCCAACATTTGATCTGATTGGAAATGTTAAAAGCTGTTAAGTTCTTTTTATTAGTACCAGTGTTGCTCACCTGTTGGTTGAAATTCGATCATAGTCATTGGAAAACATCGTGATTAAAAGATGTACACGCTCATAACTACCAAACAACAAAGGGAAGCTGTTCAAAAACACAGGAGACAAAGGGTAGTTTTCTCTTCATATATTAATATATAGATTTGCTATTGTAACAACTGGGACAAAGGTAACAGCCATGATGGCAAGCGGTTAACGCCGCCCATGCATATCTACCATACCAAGATAGTCAGTCACGAAGAAGAAGAAGAAGTAAGAAAGTTAAAATTAAACCCGTCCAAAGTATTACTTCTATTTAATACAAATATATTATTTGGAATTACTTTACGCACACTTCTGACCAAGTGTGTCTTTTTGCCCCCATTCGTCAAACCCAACACTAAGTGTCTGACTCCAAGTGACAACAAATATCCCAATCACCCACGTTATTTGTCCAAAGGTTGCAGCAGAGGAAGACAACAGAAACATCATTTAAATTGTATGTTACATTATAATTTAGCCTAAACAATATATACTCACGGTGGATACATTATTTCATTCCTTCCCCTGATTCATAATAATTATTCGGTATTAGGATCTTAAATTAACAAAATGTTTTTTATTTTTATTTTAAACCAGCCATTGCCGCCATTCGTCATCACCGAGTAATCATTTGTACGTACACAAATAAGTATGTGTCTTTAGTCATTTAATAACTCACCGAACCAACAGCGCCGTCATTAAATAAATAATCTTACCAACACAATGTACCTTTCAAATGGTAAAACACACACTAACTCATAAATTCGCAATCTTTCTTTACAACAACAGTTCAAGACTTGGACATTGTAACAATTGTTTAATACACGTTATAAAAATGTATGTCTGTCCAAACGCGATAATCTCAAAGACTTACACCACACATTAATTCACAAGTCACCTGCCGATGTGCAAACACGATACTGACCGGCTAGCATGAGAACGGTCTTGATGGTGAACTGGCGCGAGCAGAAGTTGAACAGGTCCTCGAGCGACGGGCCCAGCAGGTCCATCACGAGGATGTTGTGATCTTTCTCGTAGCCGTACCATCTGCAACAGCAGACCATCTTGACAATCATTAAATGTCATCATCGTCGCTATTAATGACCAACCGCAAGTGTATCGGAACTAACGGTTTAATATATACATACCCAGCACCTACCTACCTAGCCGAAATTAATTATTCCAAACTTTTTTTTTTGGAAACGTTTCGAATGTCCGATAACTTCTGCGGTTGAGCTTACGGAGTTCCATAACATAAAACGACTGTCTATTGATACAACTTTTTTTTTAACTAGCTGTGTCCACGTGGAATTTAACAAAGATAAAAGAAATAGTTAAAAAATAAAAGTAGCGAAGTTAATCCTTATTACATCGGCTACCTGCCAGTGAAAGTCCCGTCAAAATCCGTCCAGCCGTTTCAGAGATTAGCCGGAACAAATAGACAGACAGACAAAAATTGTACAAAAATTTTTTTGATATACGTACCATATATACATTCATATGCATGTAGTAAAAAGCGGTTATTTTAATATTACAAACAGACACTCCAATATAGATAATATGATTAGATGAACTTGCAACGGAACCCCAAAGAACTTATTTCAAAATGCTTTAATACGGCTTCTCAGAATCATAACAACGTTACACAACTCAAATTTAAAAGACACCGACAGGACACGACAATTGTTATTCAGCCACACGGACCAATTAATTTCATATTGTAATTAAATAAAACGTGCAATCGACGTCTGTTACATCTTTGTGTTTTGGCAATCGTAATGTTTCCCCATCGACTATACGACATGAGACAAAACACACAAGGAAAATGAAAATTGCCGAGAGCTATCACTTCATCCAGACTAAACAATTACGAGTATGTTGAATACGAACTCAATTCTGTCACATCGTTCAGATTCACATCGACACTTTGAAATCGAACTCCAAATGAAGAGCAGGTTTTATGTTTGACTGGTATTTTGATCTCATAATATTTATATTCAATTTGTCAAAAAAACTGTCAAATAATATTTCAAACAACTTTCAAATTCGTCAACAATGTAAAGAGACGATGTTAATTTGACATTGTAGTGTCAGATACGCGTGTTTGGCCGACCAATGTACATTTTAACGTCGATGACATAATAAATTTTAATTACACTAAATCGTACTCGCGAAACAATTTGCAGAAGTTAGAATTAGGAAATCCATCCTCATTCATTACAATTCCGACTTCATTTAACGTGCAGCAATTACGTGGTGCTTCTTCTCTATCGTGCTTAGACACAAAATGCAACAATATTATCAGACATTACCGTAGTGTTATATAACAGTAGCAGACTACATATAGAATAGTCCCGGCTAAACGTAGTAAGTACCGTCAACGTGTGCGATCTGTTTGATTGTATGACTATTTTAATTGCAAGGACTGGAGTTGCTCTTCGTATGTTTGGAATACGAGTACGTAATCGTAAATGTTTATACGTAGCTATAGCACACATATCATACTGAAAGCATCAATGTTTACAGACGAGTGATTTGATGTCATCAAACAACCTGTGAAAATCTAGCCGTTGGTAAATAATATCGAGAAAAGTTTATCATCGACCAACGAAAGTGTAATCTCCCCAAATCCGGTTGACCACCACCAGTTGCTTCGCGTCGCCGTGCTCAGATCATCGTTCGACCTCGAGCTGGAGGCCATTCTACACTAGGTCTAACTAAACCCAGTCTCAACTATAAATTATAATCTCAATAGATGAATAACATCAATGACATCCGAAACCGATCAACGCAAAGCTACTTCTGATCAAGATAATTTATAACTGTTATGGATGTTTACGGCGCAATTTTCTCGACAACTTATATGAATCGTAAATGTTCAACATACCAAGCAATTTCGGAAGCGGACGCGAGAGGAATTTATGAGTTTCATACATTGAATGGGACGTTAAGCCGTAAGTCCCGCTTAACAACGTTAGTTAGCAGTCGTTACGTTATGTCGGAGGCTTTCGGGTAGCATAAGAACTGCCGTCACTAGTAAGAAGAGGTGTGGTACAATATTTTCCAGTACTCTTCAAATCGAAGATTAGAATACAGACATCCAACGCTGATTGAGCGCTTTATGTTATGTTGATATGAGTTTAATAAGTAATATAATTATTATCTTCGATTGTCAACTTACTAAACTATCATCCGATGCATTCAAAATGTATTTTTTGAAACTAAATGCTTGAGCTATATAAATTTCGGGTCGGTTGTAAACAAGGATATTCTAGTGAATGAGTATCGCTATCCCCGCACGAAGACCCTAGATCTCAGACTTGCACTTACCTCTGATTTCACAAATTTATATACGCAGTCAAAATTAAGTTATTCAGTAAAGGTGACCATCGTGAAGAAACCTGCACATATACCTGCGAGTTCTCCAAAATTTTCTCAAAGCTATATGGAATCCGCCAAACCGCATCTAGTCAGAGTGATGGGCTACGGCTTTATTAAAAACCTTCAACTTGTGAGATGAGATTTAACGCCGCAATAGATTGTAATCTTCAGGCTCTCTTCTACTCAGAACTCAACTCTATACTTGCATAATAAACTTAATCATTAAGACTCGGCATGCAGCCAGTTTATGCAATTAGAGGAGACGCTATAGAAGGCATCTACACATCACGAGAACTCTGTAATGAATCCGATAAGTCAAGAAAATAATATTACTTACCTCTATTACTTTAAGAATAACGACATAAAGCTATCGAAAATTCGGAACACGAATTCGATAAATAAATGATGGTATATAATATAGAGCTAATATCGTTTGATCAACAGAATAATTCCGCCGCTAACTTTTTTTCTTTTTTTCATTATTATATTATAAATGTAATAACTAAATCGATACTAGAGCAGAACCGCAACAGGAATGTTCGCGCTAGGGACAGGTCCAATGGGTCTCAACTTCCTGTTAAGGGTCACTACCTTTTTGAGTAAATATGACGACCCAAATACGAGTCACGTGACCATCTGTGTTAAAATGTTCGCTTTAGTCATTATTACCATGACAACCGATAACTGTCCCTCTATCGTGCTTAGCTCTCTTAAATTCAGAGATATAAAGTTAAAGCCTTCGGCCCAAAACGCAAGTCAACCACGAAATGACAGACGCCGTCCGTCCACGAGGAAGTTTTGGAGAATGCTCGAGCATGCGGGTTTCCACGTTTAATATTTCCAAGATCGGGCCACAACATATTCATCTCAAACAATAATAATGCTCGATCTCCCTGTATTAACATACAACAAGTTAAAGCTTGTATTCACAAGTGACGCTACTTTCTAGTGGTCGCGTGCGAAGATCTAAATTAGCATCGCGTGCGCACACGTCCATATCCGGAAACTATGGGATCTGGAAATTCTTCACGTTCTGTCGTACAATCGAATATAATTTTCTTAAAACATTCAAAATTGTGATTTGCAAGCGGTCACGAGAAAGTAGTATTGCAACTACTCGGATGTGTAATCAATGTGTGTTGAGCTCCATGGTTCTTCGTTAATTAAGCGACAAACAAGAAGACCGCCACTGGATAATTGAATTTATAACGACCATATGATATGGTAAACGATCACCCACGTCCATAAATATTTATTGCATTCGTGGCGTCAACAAGTAAATTATTTGTGATATCTAAGAATTAGAAATAAGATTCCAATTATGAGGGTACTTCTGAAATCTTCTAATTGCAGAGCGAGAAAGAACATTTGAATTGCTCTGCATCAATAGTTCTCCATACATGCCGCTTATATTCAATACAACTAAGCCTCAAAGTAATGTATAATTTATACCACAGTTTCCTTGTTTATAAATTTAAGAATCAAGGACTTCCTGCCACGCATCAAATAGTGCCGTGATTTATAAAGTTGTCACACAATACAACAGTCAATACAACAGATGCAAACTCAAGTCAGAACCGCTATTTGCCATAATAGATTCATTGAAGCATTATAGATACTTCGGAACCGAGAAAATCCGTTCTGATACAATTGAACCTAGATTTTGGTGCCCTAAACACAACGTTCAAAATCAAAATATTTCATCTATAGGCTCTCACTGCTTTATTGCGATTTACTACCCTCAAACTACATCGCGAACCAGCTTGTAGTATCACTGCTGAATGGAGGGTCTCGGCTTCGATTCTCCGCGACGGCGACAGCAAATATGTTTGTTACAGATGAATATAATGTACCCGGGCAGTGTCTCAGTAACATTCATGTAACAGTGAATCCCATCACTAATGTGTGTATATATGAGAGTATAAATTATATATATATATATAGGGTTACAGGTTAAGTCGACCTAGATCCTTTAGGGGCTTGTAGTTACCATCATTTCTGACTAATATGACTATGAAACACCCTACCCCAAACTTAACCCTTTACAAGATATTTAACTTTTAGTTTATATATATATAAACTAAAAAAGGTGTACATGCAAGGCGTAAATTCAAAATAATCGAAGCAGTTCGCCCACTACATCACGTCAAATTTATTATAATAACAATATATAACCTTCAACTGTATTTTGTGTAGGACTACTTAGACATATACTATGTTAAAAAAAATTAAACGCGAATCGAAATCGCGTCGAATAAGATTTCGTACTGTGTATAAATAAATATGTCCAGGGTTTCTTTATTTTTCACACAAATTAACGACGCAGTGGAATTAATCTTTGGATTTATAAATACACATAACATCTTCGAAAAACTAGTGTGTGCAGCATACCAACCGAGGTCGTCCGAACAGGAGACCAACATTCTAACAAATGAGCTATCAACGCAACTCTTAAAAATTCAGATATAAACAGTAATCACACACTGTTATTCGCGCTGAACACGATTCAGTGTATAATCTATCAGTGTATAATCTAGTCAGATAACAGAAAAAAAGACCTTGTAATGCTTGCTAAAAACGTAATAAGGTCGGTTCATTATACATTAACATAACGTCTTTGTGAGAGTCATTCGAGTTGATGTTTTTAAATCAATGTTATAATGATAGTAGTTTTACGAGGCTCGTCTCCACGTGACAGCAAGTGATCTACGCCGCCCATGCATATATACAACTTCAAGATGGTTAACGACACTTTGCCGAATACATAAACAATAAAGTTGCTTTTTAACTGGCTCTTCAGCACGGCAAGCGAACCAATCGTCAAACAGTTCGCAGTTGATACTAAGCAAGCAAGTGATAACTAGAATAAAAAAAAAATCCACATGCATATGTGTTATATGTCGTAAGTTATAGCTGGGTGACTAAGCCCAACGACCTCCGAAAAAAACTAAAGGCCATTACCTCGACCGATCTTCGTCAGGATGCAACAGAAACATGACCATTTGAGACCATGACCATGACCATGACATTTGCAGACCATTTCCACAATTCTAATTTAAATTCAATTATGTTTTGAGAAGACCGAGTAGTCAGCAACTAACATAAGATTCTTTGTAAAGTGAGTGACAGAAGCAGATAGGATCACTAATATCGAATCAAATTAATAACTATCCTGCCCTACTTAGGAGGCCCAAAATCGAACCTACAACTACACAATGCACACATCATAATTGGGGTAAGCGATCGTCGATGATTTTCATAGGAAGCAAAAGCTTTAAGGCGTGGGTGCGGGCCGCTTCCAACGGCAGCCATGAAGACAATCGGGAAAATTAGGTCAAACGGTGGGCCGAAGTGTTTTTTGAAACTTAGGAGCTACGCAGCTACATTATGGAAAAGTTTATGTCAACGTGTGAAGGTTCATTACGACTTAATCGTTCTCTGGGCAAGAATAATATTAAGAAATCATAATTATCATTTATAGAATAATGATTAATAGAAAGTGTGTAATATAATTACTTTCACCGTCAATACAATTGCCACAATTAAATAACTTAAGACGTAAGCAATTGAATGTAGCACACTTTGAGTAACAGCGTCGCAAACAAATGTACGAGCATGTTAAACAAATTTAAATTAGAGTTATTTATTTGAAATATTGACTTACTGGATTAAATGCTAACTTACGTCAGGACAATATTGACATGCAAAGATAATTTCATAATCTACTGGCCTATAGCATATCCAGTAACTGATAAAGAGCTTATATATGAACACAGGTAGCTCACAAACAATAACAAACAAGATTGTACCAATTAATTATATTTAATACTTATGTGTAAAGAATTGCATGAAAATCAGTGATTAGTATTTAGTATATTGTATTTAAATATGTATAATGAATATTTCGGTAGAGAGAATGATAAAATAATTATGCAATTTGGTTAATTTCACCAATAAAAAAAAATATGGGTAAAGTGACACTAAATAATTTTATGCAATACAATCAATATTTCATTTGAAATGCTGATTAACAACCTGACAGACTGCTTAATGTGTTTTACTAAATTACAAGGCATATGAAATTTTATTATTAATATTAAATATTGAGTGAGCTTAAATTTCAATGGTTGCTCTAAGCTATATCTTAACACTATAAACAAAAAATAAATTGTTGATAAAATCAACTCAAGGCCAATAAATTTGAAGAGAGCAAGATGACAGCTGTTAAGAAGACTTGGAAGCCTGCACAAAGATAAAGATTGTATGGGTATTCTGGCAGGCTAAATAGAAAAATATAATTTTTGAACCATAACTATTGCTTTACACACAATGAATATGCATAACTTTTGGATGACCCCTCATATAATGTAATTATGAACAATAAATTGTCTTACCTTATGTGTGGTATGCCGATGCCCCCTTGGAGCATCTTATACACTCTACTCTCATAAAGCAGCTGTGGGTGCCGCGCCTTTGTCGATTCTACCTTCACTGCTACCTCCTGCAAACAAACAGTAGTTTAATGTGAAAAATAATATATTTTGTTCAATCACTGCAAGACGGCTTCTATTGTTAAACGATCAACCAAGTTAGTAACTTTGAATGTGGTTGGAAAGATGACAGTTAATAAAAAATGAGCAATTATTCCTAAAGTGGTAGATATTGTCCCCATTAGGATTGAAATCAATTTCCCAGGAATCAACATTAACTCTAAAAATCAATCCCCATTAATTAACAAAAGTTCTAATTTGAAACTTTCAAGATACTGTAAAAGTTGTTTTATGTGTACCAGCTTGTTATGCGAATGACAGATGTTTTAGTAGGAAGTATTTTTTAAAAACTCACAAAGACAATAAGCATATATAAGTTCGTAAGTATTTGGTACCAATAAGAAAAAAACTAGAGATAGGATTTTTAAAGCAATTTGGCAAAAGGGTCCCTTGTCTTTTTTTTTGTTTTTGCCCACAATATTTTAGGAATCCCTGCTTTAGAGTGTACATTAGGCAATAGATAGGTCACTGTTTAATGGTCACTCATTAGTTATAGCTCCCATAAACACTTGGAAACTTTTAGGTGGCATAAAAAACTGCTCAGTAATCTTTCCATCAATCTACACTGTACTGAAATAGAATAATGAATACACAGAACTCTTTGTTTACATCAACTCTTATAACTGCATGCATCACTAAGAATCAACACTATGGTTTATGGTGAATTACTTATTTACTGATTTTACATAACACTTCAATTCACTCTACTTCTAAAACATATTAAAAAGAATTCTTTGCTGATTTGTAAACAGACAAAAAAATAATTATTGTTTGTTACACAAAATATTTGCAAATTGTCAATGTATGGATACAACTGCTGGATGGTATTTGAACTACAAAATTTTTATTACAAACATGCTTCCCTTGTATGTGCTACTCTTCACTTGTTTAAGCATTTTAACTGGCAACCTCGTTTAGCATTGCTACATATCCTATCCTATCACTCCACCATTTGCATTAACAACTAAGAAAGTATAAAATCAGGATAACCTAACCATTAATACTTAATAATCATACTTTGTAATCATAGAGTTATCAACTTTAAATTAATAAATAATAATTACATGATTTGTTGTACATAAATTTTTTAAACCACTATTAAGATTGTAAATAACATTTCATTAATATGACTCATTTTTATTTCTGAACAGTCTACAATGATCATATTGAAAGCATTGTCAGCTCTGGTTAAGAGCTTAAATTTCATAAACAAACAAAGACAATAATAGTAACACCAACAGGCAATATAAGAAATTCATTGTAGTTTTCATTTACTTCATGTCAATTCAGTTCTTACGTAAATTATAAAAATAATTAAAAGTTGCTAAGGTTGAATCAGCTGTGAGATTATATCCATGTTTTTAATGTATATTATTTTATAAGGGATAACAACTGTATGCAAATATATATAGCAATATGTTATTTCAGTTCCTTTTTAAAAGCGAAATTCCACTTACATTAATATCATCGAAATTTGTTATATATGGATATCAGAATACCCAGGGATTTCTTTATTATAAAACCATATTAGTAAAGATTTGAATACAAACGAATGCTCTCAAATGGTACATAAATTCTATTAGGGTCTGGCGTCTTTCGTAATTATTTAGTAATTTCGTGTGAATACGCCCAGACCGCCATTTTCAAGCTCGAAAAACCCGAAATACCCAGATGACTTTGACACAAGACAACGAAATAGTTATGATTTTTAACTAAAAACTTAATTGTCATAAAACATTTACCTCTCCATCATTCACATTTATAGCTAAAAAGATGTCTCCAAAGCTTCCACCGCCGATTTTGCGTACAATGTTGTACCTATCAGCTACAATTGTCTGTTTCCTGGCTATCAACATGCGTTCGAAGGTAGCCATTTTCTTTTGCCTTCATCACTCGCTGTCACTAAAATTATATAGAGACCATCGCTCCGAGTAAAACTAACACAACACGTTTGTAATTTAACGTCTACAAATGTTTAAAAACACAATGTGTTGTAGAAACACTACGAAAAACCACGGAAATTCATTTTATGGCAAAGTCTGAAAAGATGCCGTCAGCTTATTTTACGTGACGTCACAGTGGTAGTGATGCCAACTACAAATTGCAAGAACATACTACGGTACTCAGTAAAAATTCTACCATTTAGTAGAATAAATAATTTGAGTCCAAATCACAACGCGTTTAACTTAAAAGTCATTGTGTATCACTTAACTAATATTACCATCACATCAAAAATAGGTTTTCTCAACATTTAAAAAATTTACAGCACTCAAAGTATATAGAATATAAATGCATAATCATACGTAATATAATTAACAAAAAAGTACGGATTAAAGGTTATTTTTGCCATTCCCATAATTATGTATAAAAATGCCAATTTATAATTTTACGAAGAGAGAAGGCAATACATAACCAAAAAACAGAATCTGTAAAAACCATGTCATAAATCAACAAATACAACAAGCGGGAGCTTAGAAAATTAACGTAATGTAAGTAATGGTGAGTAAAAAAATTGTAGTTCAGAGATCTCAAATGACCTCTAGATTTTACCTATCTTCATTGCGAAGCAGATTATTAAATATTGAGAAAAAAATATTCGATTTTTTTATCCCCTTCAGGTGTCGATTTTGATACCAATCGCATATTTAAAGTATGAACAGACAAAACGTTGCCATGGTGACATATGACATAACCATGGAGAATTTTTTACCATAACATGGTAAGATGTTTTCCCCATAATATAATACTAAAAAATAAATAAACATCGTTATACCAATAATGATATAAAAATATTATAAATACTAAGTTTAACATTGTAGTCAAATGTTACATAACAGTTTTTAAATTTTAAATAGTATTTGTTTTAAAAATTCTTTCAATCACTGAAGTAGTCATACTATGCAATATAAATTATTAATTTGTCTTTTCCATCTTACTATGACTCAAAGACAATCTAGCGTTTCAAAATGTTAAATCCTTACGCGTCTTATTTAGTTCTGCATATGGAATTTAACAAAATTTAGTTTTTAAGGAAATTTATGTAATATAATCGTATGTTCAATGTGTTCATTGTCTTGTTAGTCTTTACATTTTGATCTCAGTGAAAACGGGTACTTCACTTGAAAACTTGTGATTTTTATAACATGTGGTGCTTTGTTTATCAAATAAGTGTAAAAAAAGTACTGTAGATAAAATGTTTGACTGATTTATACGACAAGGCATAAATATGGGTTTTTCTAAAATGAAACATTATAAAAA